>OX122882.1:40829555-41004380 GCA_944738645.1 Eristalinus sepulchralis
TAGACGGTATTGGCAGTAATGTTTTCACTTTTTCGAATCACTTGAAAAACTGTTCTCACAGTACGCTCATTTTCGTAAAACAGCTGAACATCTTGGAACCGCTGTTGTGGCGTAAGTCCCTTCCCTAATGAATTGCCAAACGACACTGCACAAAATTACAAGGCACTTTAATGGAGGCATGCCAGATTTGCCAAAAAAAGAAACTGTTGAAAATAAAACCTCTCAACTAAGCAACTCAGATAAAGAAAAAAATATTGCTATCATTTGGATGAATAATGTTTCTTTCCATTTGAATTGAACATGGTCCCGAATAAACTCTAGAGACACTTCATCATCGATAAGATAGTGTGAGAATTTTTCTGTTCAAATTTTTATTATCTTGACTATGCATGTGTTCCGAAAACCCTACGCTGTGATATTATAAAGCATCTGTTGCTGAGACAGAGTATTCCAAAAAAGTGACCATAATAGGCCCGAACTGTTTGTTTTACTTTTTCCTGGCACATAGCCTATATTACAAACCTTTGTAGTTTTGTAAAAGAAGTCACATTTGCTTAAACAGAGCCTGCGCCAAATATAAGACATCATGCTTGCATGGCATCTTTGCGTATTACCAATAGACACTATAAATCTTACTCGTATATCAAATGCACTTTTTGGGCCTTTTATATCTCAAAAGTTTTGTGGACTTTTCATTCGGTGTTTGAAGGAAATAAGGGACCACGTTTTCACTGCAACTTTCTATGCTCAAAAACAACTTCTTTTTTGTATCGGGAAATTTAAAACAGCCCTTGTCCTGACCTTGTGTTTGCATAAAACATCAAACAGCTTCTATTTTCACGTCCATCGCAGTCGCTTGTCAATGAAAACTGTCCATATCAAACCAACCACACCCTTTAAATTTTTTCAAGTGTATTTTGAGAATGTCAAATTCTCCCCAAGCTGTATTATCATTTGCGCCAGCACGGCCCATTTCTTGGTAATTTTCTGTCCTCTCCAGTAATTGAGCACCCAATCTATTTCGGAGATATGGAGGAGACGTCTCTCAAAAAAAAAAGGACACTCCCTTGCTGTCGACCACCATCATCGAGATAACAAATTAAAACAATTTCCTCGTTGTCTCGCTCGTTTCGCAAAAATTTATTTAACCAGCATCCCTCTCAGTGTTTGAGCATTTTTTTAAAGTCGCATGATTTACGTTTAAATAAACAAATCCATCCCTTTGCGTTGGTGAAACTTCAACGCTTTTGGGCAAAACATCTCACATTTATCTGCGCATCCTTTTCTAGGACATTAAGTCATGTTAGCTGGGGTTTCTTTTCTTGACACACATGTTTACTTAGGAGCTAGCTGCTCTGTTGGCAGCCACTTTTTCGTTGTCCTCTCGTTGTGTCATTTGAGCCAGTGTAAACGAAGGCAATATCAGATGAATGTACCGAAATGAGATTACGAAGAAATGGAAGGGTGGGAGGAGGGGTGTGAGGATGATGCTCTGGAATGTCTCATATGTTCAGCTGATGATCCCTTCATGTCGACGAAATGGTCCGGTTTCCAGTGACAATACCAATATGCAGGGGGAGGGGGGCCGTGGTGTGGGTTTGTTTTTCGGATTGTTTGGGGTGGGCGTACATCCATGGAGTAATTGGAATTATTCCCCAATCGGTCATTAGTTTTCATTTAATTAGGAGAGAAGTGAAATTTTTTTGACATGCTCCTTGGAAGGACTAAATTGGTATTAATGCTGAATTGGGACGGCTCCGACGGCTCTTCTGTAAGTTTTCGCAATGAGCTGTAATTAAGAGCATGAAAATTGGTAGAAAACAACTTTTCAATTCTGTACCCCGGTCCGCTGCGGGCATGGTGAATGCCATGGTGAATGGATGATCAGGAACTAGAGGAGAGAGCGATGAAAGTCTGAACTGAAGAGCGTAGATTAATACGTTACTCCCTGACTGCTGATGCTTAGGGCATTGGGTAATACTCAGCCGTTTAGAAAACACGTACATTTGGTAAGGAGTTATGCTCTTATACACAAGGGAATGTGTCACTATTTGAAAATGAAGAAAGGCATTCAAAAACCAAAATGCTTTTTAATTTTTCCTTAGACTGGTTGGAGTTTATCCCCAAGGATTGAGACGACTTGTGGGAGCTCTCCATCTCGTAATAGATTGAGGAAAAGATTTTGATTAAGTGCTTGTACCGAGGGCCTTTACCGCAGGGAACATTTCCCTATGAACGGAATATCCTCACATTTAATTGTGCTAATTGATGATGAAAGCTCGTTGATTACCATAGTGTGATGAGCAATGTACTCAGCTGGCAATACGATACAATCCCCAAGGCAATTGTTTCCTGTTTTTGTGGTGACGCGCTTAGTGGTATCATGGAATGAGTGATTGGTTTTGATTTTGTGTTTATTTGCTTTCGTATGGAATGAAGTAGATGTCAATTAAGGGGGGATGGTGGTGTCAGGAGAAATCGCTTGTCCTTTGCATTAATTTTCTTTTGTGGTTGGTGTTGATTGACCTGCCACTTAAGAGAGTAATCTTTGTTGTTGATCAGTATGAACTTGATTTGACTAAATGCCCCAGTCTGTTGTTTAGTGTTTCAAATACGTTTGGCAGAGCTTCAGAGAACAAAAGGTGGTTCGGAAATTTACAAACCAATGTTTGACTGTAGTTCTTGTGTTAACAGAGGGTCCAAAAGCTGGAATTTTGTTTCAGGACAAACAACAGAGATGAGCTCATGTTTTCAGATGGCAAAATCCCCTTTTCGAGGACACCCAATAATTTAGAGTCTAGTGACTATTGGGAACTTCATACACTAAGGTTCTCTTCCATCGAAAGTAGATGATTCAATTTTGGTCTATTGGTAGGATCACCCAACTGTATAACACCTCACGCTTATTGGGATCGTGTATAAGCTTCAAAGTTGTCCTAGTAAAAACACGATAATTGTGAAAGAAACGAAAGCCAAGCTAGGTAGAGTAGCAAACCCGAATTCCTGACAGTTTGCGGTGAGAAAAACGTGAAATTCTGTTAAATTGGAATTTCCTCGGATGGATTCAAGATGGAAGAGGGAACTGGCTAGGAGTCCTTGGCATCTAAATCAACACAGTCTCGTCAAAATTTGCAGTTTCCCCCAGGCAGAAATCAAAGCTATTCATTAGGGTCCTCTCCTTGGATGGGGACAATTGGCAGCGAATTTATAATAATGATCATTCAGTGACCAAAAATGCTCTGAAATCGCTTCAAATCAAAAGCTCAAAGGCGGCTTAACTCTTCAGCCTATAACTTGGAGATAGCAGTTCGTGGGAATGAAGATACCTTGAGCAAGAAAAATTGTCTGTCAGCCGCTGGCCGGTAGCCAGGAAACATCAACCTGCTTAAAAATTTTCATTCTAATTTCCTCCCATGTCTTAAGGATATGGCTTCTTTTTTTTCTTCGTGTGGCGCTACAGTCCGGGGTGGACCTGGGCCTCAACCAACATGCCTCTCGAGCCAGCACGGTCTTTCGCCAGTTGGGCACTCCAAGTTTGTTGAGGTCCTTCTCCACTTGTGTGCGCCACCTTAGTCTAGGCCGTCCTCTGTTGCCTTGTCCCAGTGGCTCAGATTCGAAGACTTTTCGGGCCGGAGCAGTGGTGTCCATAGGCTCTACATGGCCTAGCCATCTTAAGCGTTGTATAAGGATATGGCTGAGGACTACAATTAGCACATCATGTGGGTTCTGGTAAACTGTGGCATTCCCAAGAAACGTAAAGCTGATGGACTCGACTAAGAGTGGTCCCACCTCACAGCTCACTTCTCAAGAAGTTTTACCTTTCGCGAAGTTATCTTTTATCTTATTTTTTCGAAGCTCTATGTATCTTGAAGCAAACATACTATTCAGTCGCACACGATTCATAATATGAAGCGTAAGAAGGCCGAATGAGTAACCTGTCTTTGGGTGGTCGCCATGGCGTGGTGGTAAGTGCGTCGACCGCCACGCAGAAAATCTAGGTTCGATTTCCGGACGGAACATCTTGCATTTTTTTCACGGCACCACCGCTTTCGACTTGCTGACAACACTCAAAGAGTATCAAGGTTCTCAAATCTCGCCGTTTGGAGTCGGCAAAAAACTGCAGATCCCTTCTACTGAGTTGAACAGTTGCACGCACAAGTTGTAGAAGCTAGCTAAGCTAATTTTTGGGCCCTTGTTATGCTGACGCAGATTAGGCAGATCTGCCGTCAGAATACTCAGTGGTGTCAACATATGTAAGACGAGGCCTTCCACACAACGATTTCTGTCATACATAAGATGCATAGACGAGGAACAAGGACAAGGGATCTCTTCTGCTTACGTGAAGCTTTCTTTAGACGAAGAAGGGCCCACCTGGGGACCTACTTCTTCGGTGATCTCAATAAATTTGTGGATCCAACACCATTCAACTCGTGATCTTCATGAAAGACTGTTAGTCGTCTATGGGTAAAAGAAAATGAGTTTCTGAATCTGTTCAGTATCACAATAGGTATAATTCAGCCCGCTACTTATGTTCCTCTTTCAATCCGTTAGAACAAGCAAAGCACTACTGAAACAGAAAATCGGGTTTGATAGACATATGTCATAATAATTGCATTTGTGCCCTTTCTCGAGAATTTTCACAGACTTCGCAGCGATGTTGCAAGAAAATCTGGGAAAACGTGATCCCCACGACCCTCAAAGGCACACCTACCTGGATTGGCTCTATCATCAGGACCCTACGAATGAACCAAATGATTCCACGGCACTTTGCTAAAATTTTGAAGCAGGCTACGTCTTACCTCTCTTATTTCCCACAAGCTGGTCACTTCTCTTTTAGCTGTCCCATTAGCACTACTTCAGCAGGCCGTCTTAAATAAACAATATTTGCCAGAGACTGCTTCGTATACGAGTACAAGGGTAAATAAATTCAATTGCTTATGATTTCACTTTTCACAAGCAAGTGGTTAAATCATTTATAACACAAGACGATGGCTGACGTTCGACTTTCATACGCTTAAGTCACGACCCATCTGGCATCCCCTAAGCCTGTAAATTCAAATGTCATCTCACCCCTCACGACTCACTTCTCGGCTCATTGTCATTTAGTTAAAAAGCATGTCATGGCCATAATGTGACCTGTATGTGTGTGTCAGTTAACAAAAGGATTTCATCATCACGTCTTTGTTTTTTGTTTTTTTTGTAATCTCCTTCAACCTGTTCGCTGAAGATAAAGTTGAGGCAAATTACTTGTAATAGGGAGACATTTGCTAAACCATAATGACCAACTCGTCGTGATGTCTGACGGGGCGGAGCCGCGCCGTGCTGCGTCAGAGGAGCAGAGACAAGCACTCACACTGTGCCTTTTAACGACATTGAATTATGTCTTTTCATCAGGATAACTTCTCGGTGTACCACCTTCGTGGTCGTAAAGAGTCACGTCAGCGATAAGAAATTATTTATTAAGACAATATTTTCAGCGGTGACTGTTTTTGAAATTTGTGTGCGGATATTTGGGTTTTTTGTTGTGCACTTCCTCTTTGTGGGGTGAGATGGGGCGCGCCTTGAAATTGATGATTAAAATAAAAATGGGATCGCTAACTACCTTTTCATAAATATTTAAGTGAGTAATGTTCCCTTTCCGCTGCCTCCGTATTTTTGACGTATGGATGTACGGAATTTGAAGACGGGCGATTTTGTGTGATCAACTGTTGCTTGCTTTGTCCTGATTGTAATTGTACAAGCTAAGCGGAAGCTCGTGCGAATTTTGAAAACCAATTTTTTTATAGATCGCCGTGGTGACATTGAAATAAACTCAATATGACTGCATATTCAACTGATAAGGGGATTTCGCATAATTAAGATTATTTCGCAGACTCATGACGTGAATCCAAATATCGGCCAAATGCTCGCCACGACCTCCGCTGGTCCCTATTGTCAATGACTTTGAGACATAGTTGAGGTTCAATGTGCCGGATTATCTCACCCTATGCCTCTTGAATTATTCTTGGCTTATAAGCGTGCAATTTTTCTTTTAAATATCCTCAAAGAAAGAAGCTTAAAGTTTTCAAATCATGTGATCGCAACTAAACATCGCCACTACGCGAGATAAGACGGCCATTGAACTCCTCGCGCAGAAGTCGCATTTTTTTGTTGGTTGTGTGGCAAGTGGTACCATCCTGTTAGAATCCCCTATGGTCCTGGTCTGAATCCTAAATTTCTGGCAACAAGAAATGCTTTATAACATTGTGATAGAGAAAACCATTTGTAGTAAGTAGTTTTCGAAAAATTATGTTGCTTCAGTCAATAAACCGAAACCGAACCTAACATTCACTTTTTTTTTTTCATTTCCAAATGTATTTTTTTATTGTTAATTTTACCAAACATTCACTCTTTGTGGATGCATTCGTTTTTCACAATCACTCATGGATTCTCTTTTTCCGAATACAGCAATTCTGCTTATAAACGAATCCACTGAGGTGTAAATGTTTCTCTTCGTTAAAGACGATGTTTTTTGTAAAGTCCGCACTTAATTCTGTCTGTTTAACCAACAATTCGGCGCATTGTCGATTCTTGAAATGGTGAGTAAGCTTCATGCTAAACTTCTTATGAGCCAAAAGAACCTTGTTAGAGTGAAAATTCAAATCGCATCAGTGATGTTCTTGAGATGTTGAATTGTTGTGCTAAAAAAGTCGAGGTTGCTTTTCTGTCACACTATCAAGAACAACAGCAATGAGTAACGAAGTGGGTGATTTTCTACAGACCCGATTTGCTGAAATGTTTGCACAAGTCTACCAATTGTCTACACATTTGGTCGATTATGCTGAACAAAAAAATGCGGTTTGATTTAAAGCCAATTTTCGTAAGACACAGCTGTGTACCCATTCATGGTTGAATTTGTCAATGCCATAAATTAAGTTGGAGAAAGGAACCTTGCGTTAGATGTGACTATTAAAATCATGCCTAATGGTTGAGCCACTCTTTGCATACATAACATGCGAATTTTGTTCACTCAAGTTGCCAATCAATTCACCCTTAAGTTTTCTCTTAAATTAACTTTTATGATTAGAGACTCATTGGTTAGCCGTACTACTCCCCATCACATTAGGCAGACATTTAAGATCAATGTGTGGTAGCGGTACACATTTGTGTCTCCTCCTTTTTATCTGTTCCTTCGGCCGTGCTATGAACCAAAATCCTTTCATTTAAGAAATATACATAGAACTTTAAGAATCGTGGTGTTGCGGACTATTTGATTTGAATCTCGCCATTCGCAGTCGACAAAAAAATGTAGGTCCCTTCTACTCGTGACAGAACAGTACCACCCACAACATGACTAGTTGTTGTAGAAGCCAAGCCCTGGTCCCTTGTGGGCCGTAGTGCCACTCAATTATTATTTTGATTCTTTTGTTTCAATCCAAATTAAAAAAACAAAACCATTAATGTGTAAGTGTAACTCGCAGTTACAGAGATATATTTCACGATCGAAGATCACAGATATTCCGAACATACTTGAGGTTAACAGTCAAAGAGAGGTCTATCGTATCTTCAACTGGTTAGGTTGGGCTAGAAGGGCTATATGCCTACAGAAATAATTTCAAATTTCATACTTCTTCTTCTTCTTCGGATGGCGCTACAGTCCGGGGTGGACCTGGGCCTCAACCAACATGCCTCTCCAGCTAGCACGATCTCTTGCCAGCTGCTTCCAGTTGCGCACTCCAAGTTGGTTGAGGTCCTTTTCCACTTGTGTGCGCCATTTCAATCTAGGACGTCCTCTGTTGCGTTGTCCCTGTGGTTCGGATTCGAAGACTCTTCGGGCCGGAGCAGTGCTGTCCATCCGCTCTACATGGCCTAGCCACCTTAAGCGTTGTATCCGTAGACGCTTGACTAGGTTCATGCCGCCGTACAGCCCATACAGTTCGTGGTTGAATCTTCTCCTCCAGATGCCATCAACGCAAACAGGACCAAAAATCGCACGCAGAACTTTTCTCTCGAATAGACCAAGGGCTTCCTCATCCGCTTTTAGTAACGTCCAGGTTTCTGCGCCGTAAAGCAGGACTGGGATGATCAAGGTGTTGTACAAAGTCACTTTGGTCGTTCGGGAGAGGGCTTTATTACTCAATTGCCTCTTAAGCCCAAAGAAACAGCGATTGGCAAGAGTGATTCTGCGCTTGATTTCGGTACTGATGTTGTTGTCCCTATTCACCGCGGAGCCGAGGTAGACGAAGTCCTTGACTACCTCGAAACGTCTGCTGCCCATAGTGACGCTCTGTCCGAGACGTCGATGTTCTGCGTCCTTCTTTGATGACAGCATATACTTTGTTTTGCCCTCATTTACCACCAGTCCCACTTTAGCGGCTTCCGCTTCGATGCTAGCAAACGCCTCATTGACGGCTCGCTGAGTTCGGCCGATCACGTCAATATCATCCGCATAAGCTAGCAGTTGAACGGACTTGTGGAAGATCGTGCCTCTGGTGTTGACGTGTGAGTTACGCACGATCCCCTCAAGAATGATGTTAAAGAAGTCGCATGACAGCGCGTCGCCTTGTCTAAATCCTTTTTTGACATCGAAGGTCTCGGTGAGTTCGCTACCGACCTTGACGGAGCAGCGAGAGTTCTCCATCGTCATCCTACACAATCTGACGAGTTTGGTAGGGATGCCAAAACAAGACATGGCACTGTATAGCTCGTCTCTATGCACGCTGTCATACGCGGCCTTGAAATCGACAAATAGATGGTGGGTGTCGATTTGTACTTCTTGGGACTTCTCCAGGATTTGCCGCAGTGTGAAGATCTGGTCGATTGTGGACTTCCCTGGCCTGAAACCACACTGATAAGGACCTATCAGGTTGTTGACGAACGGTTTCAGGCGCTCACACAATACGGCAGAGAGAATCTTATACGCGATATTAAGGAGACTGATCCCTCGATAGTTGGCGCAGTCGAAGGGGTCTCCTTTCTTGTGGACCGGGCATGCGATGCTGAGATTCCACTCGTCGGGCATGCTTTCCTCCGACCATATCTCACAGATGAGCTGGTGCATGCACCCAACCAGCTCATCCCCAGCCGCTTTGAACAGCTCTGCGGATAGTCCGTCCGCGCCAGCAGCTTTGTTCGACTTCAGTCTCGATATTGCTATCTTGACCTCGTCGAGGTCGGGGGGACGGAATTCTTGTCCATCGTCGTCCAAATTGGGTGGAACATTCTGCCTAACAGCGGGATTTGTGTCGTCATCGCCGTTTAGGAGTCTGCAGAAATGATCCTTCCAGATTCTCAGCACCGACTGCGACTCTACCACCAGTTGTCCATTTTGGTCCCGGCAGGCTTCAGTCCGAGGTTTGTAACCGGCAGATAGCTGTTTTATCTTGCGGTAAAAATTTCGGACGTCATTCCTGCCATAGCACCTCTTCATTTCCTCGACCGCGCGCTTCTCGTGCTCTTTCTTTTTTCTTCTGAGAAGCCGGTTCTCTTCCCTTCTTTTCTGTTTGTAGAGCTCACAAACAGCTCTCGTCGTTCGATGCAGCGCTGCCTTGTAAGCTTCCTGTTTGGCTACATGCGCCTGCCTGCACTCGTCGTCAAACCATGGGTTCCTCTTAGGTGGTGGCATGAAACCCAGCACATCATTTGTCTTCTATTGTTTGTGCAGGCAGCGTCGAACTTTGAGACAGTTTCAGGGAGAATCGATCGGTAAAGGCTCTAGCGATCGGCTGCGATTGTAGCTTTCCGACGTCAAACCGTTTTGGCCTGTCTCGACTCCGTTGCTCTCTCGATATCCGGGTTCTTACCTTGGCTACAACAAGGAAATGATCCGAGTCGATGTTTGCACCTCGGAAGGTTCGGACATCGAGAATACTGGAGGAGTGTCTGACGTCGATCGCAACATGATCAATCTGGTTGACGGTTGATTGATCAGGTGATCGCCAGGTCCCTTTATGAATGTTGAGGTGTGGGAACCGCGTGCTGGCCACAGAGAGATTTCGCCCCGAGGCGAAGTCAACTAGCCTGAGTCCGTTTCCGGAGGTGTTGGCGTGCAGGCTGTGTCTTCCGATGACTTTAGCAAAGACTTCTTCTCTTCCCAGCTGAGCGTTGAAATCTCCTAGAACGATCTTGGTGTCGTAGCTGGGGCAACGATCGTAAGTCCTTTCTAGGAGGTGATAGAAGTCTTCTTTACTGCTGTCATCTTTTTCCTCTGTCGGGGCGTGGGCGCATATGAGGCTTATATTTCCGAATTTAGCCTTGATGCGGATTGTTATGAGGCGTTCGCTTATGTATTGGAAGCTTAAGACTTTTTGCCTAAGTCTGCCTCGAACAACAAAACCGCATCCAAATAAGCGTTTCCCTCTCTCCCTGTAGCAGTCGCCGTGGTAAATGTCGCAGTTTCTCACTCTTCTCTTGCCCGGCCCATCCCACCGCATTTCCTGGATTGCGGTAATGTCTGCTTTATAGCAGTCCAGGGCCTCCGCAAGTTCATCGGCTGCACGTGGTCTGTTTAGGGACCTCACATTCCACGTGCAGATCCGTAAATCATTGTCCTTTGTTCGTTTGCGGGGGTCGTCAACTGTGTATCCATCCGTATCCGAGGTACCGTATCTCAAATTTCATACAGTGGCAGGAAATACATAACTTGTATGCCTTGTAAAGACTCTTGCTGAGCAGCGGATGTCCCTGAGATTACAACACGATGAGAATACGAATTGAATTTGTCGTCGTTTTTGAGGAGATTGGCATTGATAAAGGATATGTCCTACTTGTTCTATTTCTTCTTTGTTGCTACAATTTCTACGAAAATCGTTCGCCGGAAGTCCATTTGTTACTACATAAGTGACTTGTAGGAAAATGTGGATACTTTTCCAGATTCTGGTGATGAGGGATTTGGTTCAGTTTTGTTTGTATTCCCGCTGTGGAATTTGTATCCCCCACAGCGGTGTCACCACTGCTCACTTGTTAACGACATTGGTTTCAGCCAATGGGAGAAAATATGGTATTTTAAGCTGATCCTGTGCAAGAGCTTGAACTAGTATGTGCCAGTTCACTTGCCTCTTCATTTTCCTTAATGGCGAAATGTCCAAGGGCCCAGCAAAGGATAACTTTGTGGCTTATGTGAATTTTTAGACTAGGAGGACAGACTAGGTGCAATATTTGAAAGACATGACAATTCAGTGCCTCCAGGATTGCTTTCAGGTCTGAACTGTCAGCACAAAATGTGAGCAACAAAGTAAGGTTCATTTGTTGCCCATTCTGCGCGGTTTTCTTAATGACTAAGATTTCTGTAGGAAAGGAACTGGAATTGTACGTACGCCTCCAGGTGTGACTTATTCTTTCTGTCTAGCTGAAGATTTTGTGGTTGCTGTGACGTAGTGGGTAAGTGCGTCAACCCACACGCAGAAGGTCTAAGTTCGATTCCAGGATACCTCGCATTTTTTTCACTTCACCAAAGCTTTCAACTTGCTGAGAACAACTAAAGAGTATCAATTCTCTATGAAAAGCTTCTCAAATCTCGCAGTTCGGAGTTAGCAAAAACTTATTAGTCCCTTCTACTCGTGAAAGAACAATAGCACGCACAACGCGTGTAGCTGTTGTAGAAGCCCTGGTTCCTTGTGGGGTGTAGTGCCACTCAATTATTATTTCCGTTCCCGTGTTGTCGTCTGTGTTCCATCCGGCTTCTCTCCATCCTGCCTGTCTGGTATAAAAGATTGTACAGTGGAATGTGGAACTGATACTAAAGGTTTTCACAGTCTGTAGCAGCTCAAAGGCACTTGCGACTCGATGATTCAACCCGGTATTGAATGATTAACATTTTTGCAACTTTCATTCCCATAATTCGAGATGAGATGTGGAATCGATGCTTTCGAAATAGAGTTGTAATGGTTAAAGTTGAAGCATTCGCTTGTGAAATAAATTTGAGCGCTTAATCCAAGCATAGACAGACAAGCGTTTGTATTTTGTTCATATTAGTAAGGTGGGAACTATAGTTGACCGCTCGTCACCCAGCCTTTTCCCCCTAGGTAAGGATTGACTTCACGATGCTCGTGTACAAGCACAGGATTGTTTGTTTTTACCGAACTCAAACGTTGTCCGTTTCCATCCTACCAGCCCCCAAATTGTTCACAGGCATTGTGTGCTGTAATCCGATCTCCTGGATCAAACTACTCATATCCTTGCATACATTCTTCTCTTTTTGTACACTTCATAATATTTTTGACGTCATGACTGAAAACTCATGAAAAACCATCAGCAAGCAATGCACAGACCCGAATGAAAATGTTGCAACTTACCTCCTGTGAAAAATACTTTGAAACTTAAAACATCCGCCAAACCAAGAGACTAACACTGAAGGGCTGCATTGAGTCCGGTGGAAACACGAACAAATTTTCCGTCTTTCAGTCTCAGGCAAAGTTATTCTCAGGAATTCCCATCAAACCATGCGCGGTATTTCAATTTTCCGCAAACGCGAAAGGATTCTTCGCCTCGGCAGGGTAATGCAATCAAAATTCTGTTTGAAGAGTTTCCCCAGGAGAGAATGTTCCTGCCTCAGTACCGTTTTCATCTTTGGTTTCGCCCCACCCCCACACACACACCCAACATCCACGTCTATTTAATTATTTATCAAGGATTTCGATGGAAGACGTCATACAGCACATTAAATCCGAATTTCGTTCGATAGCACTTTTTATCCCGTGCCATGTCAGCATTGGCACCAGGAGCAGTGTCAATAACCTTGCCAGGGGCAGCTGAAATCCGGCTGAACCGATCACGAGTGCAGGTGCCAGTGGATGGGTGTGTGTGTGTGAAAATCGATGCAAGGCAGTGTTTGCACAAAAGTTATCTTTTCTCTTGCACACCGTGCGCTGGGAAAGAAGAAAACAAAATCAGAGTTCGTGTTCAGTTCGACAACGAACGGCAGAAATAAATTCGCACACAAATACCCTTGGCTCCCGGAGACCGGAAACAATCCCCCATCCGATGGCATTTTTTTCCACCCACATCCGGCCCACGGTCTTTCTTTTTTTTCCTTGAACAAAACGACAACGACTGCTGGGGGCCTTACTAGGCCAGCCTGTATTGGAAAGTTATCCATTTCGTCGCACTTAAACTTGGTCTCCGCCTGGCTCCGAGCGTGATGGGTGCTATTCCATCACGCTGCCGGAGAGTGGCGAACGGGGCGGGATAATGTAAATTTTGGCGTCTCCTTTACTGTTTTTCAAGGCAGACAATGCTCGGCGAACGACGACGATCGATATCCCGATAGTTTTTATTGCTCTTTGCTCTTAGGCGAGCATCCTTCATTGCCGAGTACCTATCATCGTCCCCTTGGCACCAGTTCCGCGCGCTCCTTAGTCTCCCTCCCTGCGCTCTACATTTTCATTGTGTAGTGTTTTTTCGGGACTGCTTGGCACCCGGCCAAATTCGAAAGAATAAAAACAAAAAGCAGTTCCCTGCACAACGAGGACGGCGGATATGAAGAACGACTGTATGGGGAAAGATGAATCCAGGACGACGACGATGGAGTCGACGGAAGGATGTGCTCATTTTCTATGAGGATTTGCCAGTGCCACTTACCAGAGTTGTTCTCATGGTTCTCGTGGCATTACGTAATCTCACTTGAATGTGGTGGATAGACGTTTGTGTGACGACGTGTATCCCTTCTCAATGCTGCCGTAAATTTTCAGGGATAACACACACTAGCGCGCGCACTCTGAGCGACTGACATCAAGGCATTTAATCTATTGATACGCTGCTGCTCTAATTCCTAGTTTTCGTCCGTTATGGCTCACAGTTCGTTTGGGATTTTAACCTTTGCGTCACATGGCCGCCTAAACAGGCAGAAAGTGTTATTTTTGGTTCAGACCATTAAGCCGCTGTGGCGGCGGAGTTGAAAGAAAAGAAATGTAATCTAATCACTTTCTCCTAATGTACACACTCTCGCAGACATATGCGACCAGCTCTAATGACTTAATAACATAAATTAGTCCGGCAGTGGCTTGATACCATTAAGAGTCCTCGGACTGCGGGACAGTTGGTGCTCTATGCGCCACTGTGGAGATTTATTAGTTATGAATTAGAAGTCATCTACTTTCCACAAAGGAAATTAATATATAGAGTGCTCTGTAATAATAATTACGAGTCTCATTAAGTTGGGCTAACGGTGGTGGCGGTGGTGGTGGTGGTGGTATCCTTTTATCCGCAATTGTGCTCCTGCGACTGGCTGAGGATTTCAGTTATAAATATGTATAATTTGTCGGGCGTGTTGTTACTGAGATTATTTTTTAAGGACAACAACAGCTCTGAGTGGTGATAAACAGAAACACTATATGATCCTTAGCAATGGGGTGGCTTTGGATTTCGCGAATGGATGATGGGAATGGGGAGACAAAAAGAAATAATTAACTGTAGCAGCTTAGACGTAATGGGTACTCACTAGTGGTAGGGCTTACGAAATGTGTCGCAAGTCGTGCGTGGATGCAAGGAAGGAGATTTAAAATTTGTTCTTTTTCTCATCACCAAATTTCGAGTAGAAATCCCTGTCTTTTGCAAATGCTCATACAAAAATGAAGTTTCCTACATCATTAGCCAGTCGATTATATAAACGAACCTCCCCAAGCGAATCAAGCGTCTGAAGACGCCAGTTTTGCCCACAAATTTGGTTGAGGTCCGTTTTCCCGTTACACTTGAGGCAGAATTTTTGAATTTTCACCCTAATCACTTGAATTTCATCAAATACTAGTCAGCTTTGTGCTTTCTCCATCCTCTTTCCCGTTGAGTCACCATGGATGGCAACTGTACCAGTCTCTAGTTTATTGCACAATAATGTTCCGTCCGATGCAGATAGGGCCAATATGCATATGAAGACCATTCATCTCGAAAATCCCACTTCTTCGCCCACTTTCAATGTTGGCGAGGCTCCTTCATAATGGAGCAAGACACAGATGAGCAATTTGTCTTACTTACGATTTTAAGAAACAATCCTTCGTTCAATATGAACTAACTTGTCTGGGATACATCTAGTCTGTTAGCAGCTCAAAACTCTGAATGGCTGGCTCATTCGTTGTCTCAAGTGACTTTTGCGAAGTCGAAGTTGTGGATCTTTCGTTTATGACAGCCGATACTTCATGTTGCGCCCATTCAGCGGCAGAGCCGTTTCTCTCGCGTCTCTCCATTTGAAAGTAAATGACTTGAAGACTGTTAGCTTTTTTTCGCTCAATCATGTTAATATCGTCCAAGTAAAATGACCACCTTCAGTACGCCTCAAGCTACTCGTGAGTTCCCCGCGATTTCCTGTTGCTGTTAAAAGAGTTACATGACAATGTTCTGGCTCATAGATGAGCCCTTTTGATATCAAAGGTCTCAGTGAGTACGATATCAGCCTGGATAAGAAACGGGAATTATCTACAGCAATCATACACAATTTGATGAATGTGGCAAGAATGTCAAGTGTAGTTTCTATAGGCCCTATCATATGCCGACATCAAATTGACAAAATGTTGTGGTTGTTGATCTGCACTTCTCTGGTTTTCCCCAAAATCCACCTAAGTATGATCTGCCTTGCACTTCCTCAGCCTGATGCCACACTGATAACGACGAGGTTATTGGTTTCAGGTGTACACATATCTCTTAAGTTAACACATCTAACATTCAACTTTCTTGTAATCTAGACAGGCGACACAAGGGCTTCCCATTGCTTCATTGCTTCCTCCAACCATGTCAAACAAATTCCGACTGCTTACAACCTGGCGATCCTACGCTTTTTCGACATTGTAATCTTGTCCAAAAGTCTTTTTATTTTTATATGTCTAACGTAAGCGACGATTAAGAGCTGTCAAAGTTGCTTAACAGAATGTGAAAAAATTTTCGAAAACTCCCAGTTTTGACTCTACTACGTCCATTTTGCTCCCGGCAGGCTTCGATTTTTTTTGCAAAAAATTTGATTCCCCTTTCTTCTCCTTCATTCTCCGGTTCTTATAGTTCCCCTGTTTCCTTCTTAGAACATATTTTTTTCTTCTCTTCTGTTCACTGAGATCACCAGTAGCTATTTTTGTCTGTTGCAGCTTTGTCTTTGTCTACAAAGGTCGATCATCAAAGAATTACTCAGTGGCGACATCTCCTATCTATATCGTTGTTACGTCTATCAATCAGGAATTATCTGGAAGACCCGGCCACTGCAGATATGAGATTTGGTTTCACAAATATGACACTTGGCCTTTACGGCTTGTTTCACGGGGTCCCTTTTTCATAAGAGTCGTAAGATACTCTGTTGAGAATTCATCTCCACACTGAACCGGAAAAGTCCTCTTACAGCCTGGCCTAGTTCTAATTAATTGAATGACGTTACAGCACACAAGCTTCTACAAGAACTATTTGTGTTGCGCGTGATACTGTTCTCTCACGAGTGGAAGGAACCTACAGTTTTTTACCGACCCGAGATTTGAGAAGCTCTTCATAGGCTACAGTACTCTTTGATACTCTTTGAGTGTTGTCAGCAACTCGAAAGAGGTGGCGCGTGAAAAATTTGAGGAATTTGAGGATTCGGGGACCTTGGCGTGTGAGTCGAGGAAATTTCCCACAATGCCGCAGCGACCACCTAGTCTAGTTCTGGGCAATGCAATAAACTAGACCAGTTAGCACAGTGCACTAACAGCGACTCTACCCGCGATATTGGTTCACAGTCACTACGATACTCCCACAAGGGGGCCTACCGCACGGTCGGGCTGGAACCGAAGTTTAAGGAGGTCCCTGCCTCCCGTGGCACCAGAATATAGCCTCTGGTCAAGCTGTCACTTCCAGTCAAGCACAACATCTGAGTCTGATAGGCATCATCTCGCCAAAAGGACTTTGGTTCCATCAGTGACTCCGTTGGCACTAATTATAGTCTTACGGATATGATTTCGAATCAAGTGACTCATAAATCAAGTCACACCATCTGTACCCGGCTACTAGAATGGTAGTTGTACCTTCCGTCTCCAAACTATGTCTTCCAATTCGGTTACTTTCTTGACACCAGGTTCTACCTTAACAGAGCCGGAGTAAGCTACATCGATGATGAATATAAAAAATTGCAGTTGCTTTACCTTGAGCTACTCGTGCGTTGTCCGCCCTAGTCTTTTCTCATGAGCAAAGTGAGTCTGCAGGTTATTGCCGACTTGGAGCGGCGATATATGAGAAGTTTTGAATTGGTAATAAGTACTCCCTAACTAAGTATTGTCAGCAACTTAAAAGTGGTCAGGCCGTGAAGAAATGCGACAAAATAAGTTCTGGAATGGAACCTGGAACCTTTGTCGTATGAGTCGACGTAACAACTCACTACGTCACAACTGTCACCAATCTATGTGGCTCCTTTAAAGTCTTAGCCATGTCTGGGTTCTATATCATCATGTAATTGGTTTCGTTGATGTTGAAGGATAAGGAGATGTTGAAATGTAGAAAGCATACACCGCATACTGAGTATGTTCCATGCAGAGCAGAAGTTCGTGCCTAAGTGGCATGAAGGGTCTTTTGGTGGAGGATTCTAGCAAAGGATTCCATCCGTACAAAGATCGGAGGTTAATTTAAAAACAAAAATTCAGAGGTCGTCATGTTCATTCTGATCCCATTGGATATGAACACAAGTACGAAGAATGTTGCGAAATTTCACCTTGTTGGGTGTTTTTGCGAGAAGTTCGCTTATATGACTAAAACCGGTTGCTAGATATATTTGGAAGGCAGGACGTCATTTTAATTACACTTGTCGGATATCTGTCGAATTATTCTTGTTCTGGCTGTAATAAGTCCAGCAAAATGACCTTTTTTTTCATTAATGTCCGTGTGACATAGGCATGACAAAGGACGGGAAAGCGAGAAGTGAGCGAAAGCTTTATGCGCATTGGGTTTGAGCATAAGTTGACTGGGATTGGAGACTCCTTTTGAAAGTGTAAAAAAAAACAGCCTAAGAATGGGCCTTCCTTGTTGACAGAGGCCTTCTTGAACTACAAAAACTGGTAATGGGTAATATAAGTCCACCCTGACACAACTATGAATTGTGCAAAAGCTGAATTCTAAGCTTCATTCTGTGAAAGACATTACAAAAATCCCACTTTTTCGTGAAAAATTATTTCGGTTTAAAAATGAGTTAAGACAAGATGAGAAAACACAGGACAGGACACTGTACCCATGTTTTACCGGGATGTTTCCCTCCTCTTCACTTCCAGGCTTCCACTCCAAGGATTCTTAAAGAAATCCTTAGAAAATTTTCAAATAGCTTACAGCATGCATCTTTAACGTGAATTCACTCAGCTTTTCCTCCGCCTTAGAAAACATTTCACACAACCAACATCCAGTCTTAGTTCGGAAGAAACCCTCTGCATTTTGGTCAGCACTCAATACATCGATTTTTCATCTCGAACCAATGGGCCGAAAGCACAAGGAGCTGCTTAAGCCAAAACGTGCTTCTTGTGCGTTACGAAGTGCCTTTATTCACCGAGCTCCGACTGCACTTTGCTTGTGTTCGAAAATCAATATTCCCTTGCCGCACGACGTCAATAAGTGACCAACAGAGTGTCGTGGCCGGTTCACTTGGCTTTGTCTGCGGCTGCGGTTGGGCTTGCATGAGATGGCGATGAAGTCACAAAATCGACCTACAAATTTAATATCCGTCCATTGATTATTTCTGAGGCAGGGAAGATATCGAAAAGGACTTCGCCTCAAAGGGCTCTCCTGGCGGCGGGTTCACATACTCGACTTAAGTGGGCGGGTGGGCACGTCTGAGGAATGTAAAGGTGGCGGCTTGTGCAGGGGTCGATAAGGGAAAAGCTGCGTTTTTTTTGTTCATTCTGTTAGAGGGTGAAATTCATTTGAATAAAATGAATAATTGATTTTAATTCTGGTTCCCGCAGCACATTCTGGGGCCTGGCAAAGCGGCGCTGCAATCTGCTACCGGGCACCACGACAAACAGTTACGAGGGGATGTTTGCCTTTAAATTAAATGGCATTAAGTCGGCCACTTAGATGCCTGTCTCCCTCGAACACGCCCTTTTGTCCAATTACCGGTTATTACCTGGAATTCTGAAACGAAATGGATATATTTTCGGCACTTAAGTTTCCGAGTGGCGTTTGCCCTGAGTGCGTCGAGTCGTCGCGCGGGGTCAGGTGATACTCCTGCTTATAAAATGTTAAGACGATTGAAGTGGGAGGACGGCAGTGGTGGCAGCTCTGGCAGTTGTCATTGGGGTGGTGGGGTGAGGATTCGGAGTCATTGTCATTGGACAGTGGGGAGTGTTTAGTTTGGTCTTCATTTTTCAGTTGTTTCGTGGAGATACTCCTCTCCCTGCTGGGGAATGTGTGCGCTGCCGCTTTAGCCTGGAGGATTTTCAGTGGAAGTTAAAGATGATTTATGAAATGAAATTACCTCCGAAATTCTACTTAAAGTTGTTGTAAGTGAAATTCCTTGCATTTGCCGGGAGCCGAGAGGATTTTCAAAATTTGTGCAAATCATCGTTTTTTTTTTCCTATTTTTGCTTGGGTGTTCAGGAAAAGCTGTTGGGAGGAAAATCACTTAAAGTAGATAAAAATAAATTTTTTTTGCAAATTTTAATGATGAAATGTCGTTTCTGAGTCATTTACAAGCAATCTTTGTAAATCTAGAGTTCCATGAAGGAAATTTTGCAGAAACCTAAAATTTGGCAGTCAAAGCTCATGTTCGAGTCTGCTGAACTATAAATTCTCAGTTTTATCTATCACTTGCGTTCACACGTGTATGGTTTCGTCTGTCTCTTCAACAACTCTTTGTACTAGTAATAAACGAACTAATGAACAAATTTCAAAATAATTACTTTCTGTTGAATAGATTAGTTGTAAAGATAGTCCCGAACTTAATTCAGAATCTATTGATCAATACGTGGGGTATGCCCCTAATATAAAATGCCTTCTCTTTTATTTGCGCCACTCAGTAGACATATCCATGAATTCGAAAAATTTCAAATCAACGATAAAATGTTGCAAGTTCGTTTTTTTTTTAAATGTGTGCCAATTAGAAATTGTTTTTCCAAATTTCAATTAATTTGGATAAAGTGAATTATCAATGTCTTTGTCTACTTTAACCCGAATGTTTCACTTAAGGGGTCGCGTGGGCAAGGCACGCACGAGAGACGTCCATGCCGCTGATACCCAGCCATCGACTCTAACGCATCAGGGCTACTCCGAGTTTGTGGACTGTGGTTTCTGCTTAGTAGCAGAGGTGCCACACTTCATGACCCGAGCCTCATTATCTTCGACTTGGCAACGTTGATCGTCAGACCAGCTCTTTTCCTATTCCTGTTGCCCAGCTAAGCATTTGGTTAATAAACAATTATCATCAGCGTACTCGATTTCGTGAAGCTGAGTTGCGTCGACGCAGAAGTCGGTAACGATAAGGTGGTATAGTGAGTGGAGGTAGTCACCTGACTCTTGAATCGAACCTAATAAGTCGCGTAGTGGTATAGCTCCATTGTTTACCAATGTGTTAAAGATGGATTGTTGCCGGAACGTTCAGCAGTCTTTCTGCAATTCGAAGAATAGCAAATATTTGCAAAAGTTCTATTCAACGGACTGTTTGACGATCATCCGAATTTTGTTGATATGGTCGACACATCTTCTTCTTCTTCTTGTTGCGCTACAGTCCGGGGTGAACCTGGGTCTCAACCAACATGGCTATCCAGCAAGCACGATCTTTCGCCAGCTGCCAGTTGAACACTCCAAGTTGGTTGAGGTCCTTCTCCACTTGCGTGCGCCATCTCAGTCTAGGACGTCCTCTGTTGCGTTGTCCCTGTAGTTCGGATTCGAAGACTCTTCGGGCCGGAGCAGTGCTGTCCATCCGCTCTACATGGCCTAGCCAATGGTCGACACATGCATGGTCGAAAACCGGTCTGCTCACAACATAAGCGGAGAATTTGGGGTAGGATTAGTGAGGAGAGTAGCTTCTGGATGATCAAGTTTTGGCACTCGCTCAGGTTTACTTTTTAGGTAATAGTGTTAATAGCACCTAATTTCCATTTGCCCGGTGTTCGGTTTTCAGTCTAAGTAGATAAAAAAGAAGGAATTGAAATTGAAATTTGATGACTTTCTTATTAGAGAAAAAATGATAAGTTTTGTTTAACAAGCGTCTTCTACAGAGGTCTGTGATATTAATCGATGGACAGCATCACAATAAATTCCGTTTCAATTATTTCTCTGAAAGTTTCCTATATTCAACTGGCTGAATGTTTCAAATACCAGTCAGTTCGATATTTGACTTTCTCCTAAACATAAGAGCGGATAGTTCGAAGTAGCTGCTAATACATACTGCTAATACAAGGCCGGCACATACGCGATCTTTTAATGAAATTTTCAATGACCGTTTTGCATAAATGCAGCGTCCAATTTGATCTTTTAAGGCTTGAGTCGTCGACTTATTCGCATAAACCATCGATTTCAAAAACCCCAAAGAAATAGTCCAATGGTGTTGAATCGCACGATATAGGCGGCCAATTCTGGTCTCCAAAACGCGAAATAACACGACCGGGAAATGACTGATGGAGCAATTCAATTGTTTCTCTGGCTGTATGAAATGTGTCGTCGTCTTGTTTTAATCTACATTCATATCTTCAATTATAGGCACGAAAAAATTGGCCATCGTTTTACGATAAGGAACACCATTGACTGTTTGCGCTTGACCTGACACATTTTCATAAAAAAAAAGGTCAAATGATTCCTCCAGCCCAAGAGCCAAACCACACAGTGACACGTTGAGGATGCATTTCCTTCTCGTGAATCACTCGAGGATTTTTCTCGCCCCAAATGCGACAATTCTGCCTATTGACGAAGCCATCAAGATGAAAATGGGCCTCGTCACTAAAGATGATTTTTTCGGCAAAATCAGCATTTTCAGGTTGTCTCTCCAATACCCAATTAACGAACACCCTCCGCTGTGGATGGTCAACTGGCTTCAGTTCCTGAGTGAATTGAACTTTGTGTGTATGAAGATTCAAATCTTTCGTCATTTCGCTGCATAGTGGACTTGGGAACACCAATTTGCTGAGTGTGAGCGACATCATTACGTAGTGCTGCGATATTTTCGATCGATCGACCTGGTCGAAGGCGCGTTGTTGTCTTTACATCAGTTACAGACCCAGTTTCCGCAAATCTTTCCATTAATCGCTTTACAGTTGGCTCTCTTGGAGCATTATTGTACCCCCGAATTGATCGCAATTTGCGAACTGTAGCCGCAAAACTTTCACCATTTTGGTAAAACAATTTCACAATGAGAATGCGTTGTTCATTCGTGTAGCGCTCCATTTTTATTAACCTTATACATTGTACTAAAAAACAATAATAATTGTTCAAATGGCAAACAATGACAATTCGAATGGCGCCAAATTTAAATCTTGCGTTCTCGTTAGGACACCCTTTATAACATGATTTTAAAGTTGGTGTGACTTTCTTTCATACCTTGGTCTTATAAACCCTGATATTTGATACTTATCCAAGTTTGTTGCATAAGCTGTTGTCATTTGCTTACCTACACGAGTGAATATACGGCGTAACAGAACTTCTTTCACGCGTACCTACCCTACAATGATTTATATATGAAAGTCTCCTAGATTTATCGAACAGATTTTTGGCCTCAGTATACATACTGCAAGTTTTTCAGCTGAAAAGACATTCTCCTTGTAAGCTACCAATGTCACAACTTATGTCCAGAAGACTAATGTAGTAGGACTTGATATCCCTCTTTCTTGGTGTTTCCACATCTAGTGTCAACCTGCTCTTTGACAAATGGGGAACATCTCAGAGGATTTCGTTTGGAATAGCGGTCACGGACTTCGCAGAGCAAAGATAACAATTCAACCTTTGAAAATCTGTGAAACGATATAACAGGCTTCACTGGCTTCCTCATAAATCACTGCAGTCTTATTTACCTACTACATGAAATTCATCTCTCTCTCTCCAGAAACCGGGTTCAGGGTCTGTCTCCCTCTGTCATCTGCCATCTGTGAGAGTCTTGGTTTTTGCCATCTTAAGAAGGCACAAGTTTTCAGAGCTGTCATGATGCCTGAAGATCTCATTTCCCTTCACGAGGGATCAGTTCTCAACTTCTTTAGGAAAGTTTAAGTCCTCCTCGACTGATTGGCGACATGGCACAACATTTCCTTCATGGATGCAGCCCAGCCACTATTTAGAAAATTTCTGTTTCATTTGCGATTTTGTAAATGGCAATTGTTGAGGCTCTGTGGGTACCTTGCTCTCTACGTAGAGAACTATTAGTTCACTAAGCATTATTTTGTTTGAAAGAAAGCGAAAACCCTCATCATTTACCTTGATTTCTGATTGGGGGACACAGACAATGGCCTGAGCAGGAGCTTGCCACACTACTTTTCCAACCATTTTGTCGGCTTGTTGGAGGAAACAAAGAAAAACTTCTGAAACCTTTCTACCTTTCAATTTGCAGCTTTCTAAAGTTAAGAAGTTTCGAACTAAATTTTCGCCTATAGTTCTCTCGGTCTGGGACTAGAAGATACAGGCCTCAGTCTCAGACTGTTCAGTTCGTCCTTGTAGAGGACGCAGTCATGTTATCATTCATCACACCACCACGTGCGAATTAATCTCTAATCCCTAATCCCAGATTTGAATTCTTCAGTTTTTTAACTTCAATTTCTTTGGTTTCTGAAAACTACACGCGACTATTTCTGAGTCCTTTTCGATTCCTTTCCGAGTCCTTTTCAGAAAGATGTTAAAAGAAGTGTTTCATTAAACATTCATTTACGCTATATTCTTCAGTATTCATTGAATGTTTTCCACCTTCTGTTCGCGAGGCCATTCACCTCACGTCCCGTCCCCTCCTCTAAGACGGTGGTGCAGACTAGCACTGATTGCTTTTCCTTTCAAAAAGAAACAACCAATGCTGTGAATGGCACGAAAACCATGCAAAAGAAAAAAATCGTATGAATGGCTCCGCAAATTTTCACAGAAAGCGCTGACCCAAAACTGGGCCAGTTCACCCACCAACCGTGGTGCCGCGCAATAACCGCTCTGCCTCAAGGAACTGCAATTGCTTGCAGAACCTACTTACAATTGCAATCGCATGCATTTTTAAGGCCTGGCTACGAAGAAACCAGCAGACGGGCAATGCAACGGGCGCCGCCACCGTAATCCGAAGTTAATTGGAAACTTCATCGGCAATTTATTTTAAATTTTAAATGAACCTGAAGTCGTTGCCGTTTAAATCGGCACCCTGAGTCACTCGGACGTGTGTTATGCAACATTTGTCGAGGGAATGGGTGAGTTTTGGTATTGTATCGCGTGCCTGTGGTCAGTGGTGGACGCTATCTCAATCTGGATCGCAGGACTAATTTACTGCCCTCCAGTTGAGTGGTTGAGGGTAATTCAACCCGACAACTCCCGACGCTCCCCATTCGTCGTCCTCAGGGTTTATCTATCATCCTCAGCAATCCATCCAGTGAATAAATTGTGTGTGCTATCGATTGGACTGAACTTACTTAAACTAATTAACTCGCAGTGTTCCATCATAATTGCAAGTCCTTCATTGCACGGGAATGTTGTGTGCCTTGAGGGGGTGAAGCGTGACTACAGAATTAGATCAGTTAAAGCAATTCGACTATAAATCACGATCCTGCTTAAGTGGTATTTTAGTAATGTCATTACAGGGCGAAGTTTCAAGGTTCTTCATGATGGATGTGTGTCATATAGAGTCTGGGATGCTTGGAGATTTGATAATAAACGTTACAGCACATCACTCGCCACCCGACTGGTCGGGAATACTGCGTCAGTGATCAACGTGACTTCTTATGAGCATGTCCATGAATGACGAGTCGGTGTTAAAATATTTTTCATTGGAAACACTCCGTGAAGTGTACGGAAAGTATTTCTTGGAAGCCAGTGTTACCGTTGAAAAATTTGAGAAAATCTTTTTTTGGTTATAGCATCAGTAAGACAGAAATGTCCTATAGGCACAAAAAACCGAACCGACTCCATAAAGGTTTAGTAGTACATAAATGCCGCGGCCCACTTTATCTGACTTCTATAGTCTGCTTCTCAGTAGGAATTCTACAACTGTTCCAGCCAAAAATAACTTCTTCATCAAAAGTAGTTTGCATTGAGCTATAACTGCCCTTCGTAGACATTCCCTTATATGCCTGAGAACTCCACGCAGCAGAAATTGTAGAAAAAGAAGAACAAGAATAGCAAGAAGGGATATTTCTCGGAATCGCACAAAATAGTTCCATGGGCTCTAACTTGTACAGTGAGAACTTTGTGGAATGTTCAGAAGCGAGTAGCATTACATTAGCAGTTGGGAAGACTGGTAAGGTCTAGTCTTCTCTTTTTTCGAATTTATTGGCACTACAGCCCACAAGGGACCAAAAAAAAACCTCATTAACATTGACTCCTGGTGCACCTGCTATTTTTCTTTCTCGCAATATGACCACAAAAATAATGAGAGGTATAAGTCCTTGTATTTACCCACTACGCCACGGTGACCATCATCGAACGTAACTCATAAGCACTCATACCCTTTTTCTACGAAGTGGAATATCTGGGTGTTGTCTTGGACAGAAGTTTCTCTAGAAAAAAAAGTGATTGATTCGAAAAGTATCAAATCGCTGCCCGTTTTTGTAAGTGTAAAGAAATTTTTGGAAAGACTTCGAGTCTGTTACTTAAGAGGTTCGTTTAAACTCACAAGACTATTGTAAAGCCATGTCGCCACTATGCCTTGGTTGTTTGATGTAATAAGCACGCAACATGTGTTTAGACTGATCCCCAACACGCTTTGCTCTGTTCTTTCATATCCAGCTACTGGTATAAACTGTCAAGGTCATCTACAGGCTTAAGAGAATTAATCCTTGGCTAGGATTGGAATATGTACTTTGACCTTGTGACATGGTTATGAGAGACAACAGTAATCTAGCTGCGAAGTCATACAAAGCACACACAAGTATGTTGTAGTTCTAGCCAGAATTTGAACCAGAACTGGATTCGAATGTTTTGTGGATGAGTCCAAGTAAGTGTCTGGCAGTGGTGCATTCGTAGAGTAGGACACCATAAGACTACACGCCTCGTTTGGTAATCCCTCATTAGTTTCCCAACTGGAAAACAATGCGATCAATTAATGACAACAAACTATCCTTATGTTGTGAAAAAAATGTCAACGGACAGTATATTTGTGTCAACAGCGACAGCCATGCTGGGCTTGAGGACGTACTCAACAATTCAACCAAATCTTAGGTTGTTCAGAAATTCAAGTCTTCTCTGAGTTTGGTGCTCCAAATATGCAAAGAATTGTTGGTACCTCGAGTCAACACTGGTACACGGCAATTGAGATCTTCGATGAACTTGCCAGACAAAGATCAGAGCTTAGTCTTAGGACCCGAACTCACATTGGTCATAGTCGAGTTAGGACTAAGGTCTATTCACGTTGGGACTACACTTAACTGTTGTAACGGCTTTCTGGGTGATTGGTTTTCACGAAATGACTTCTTACGATGTACATACATATGTGGAAAATCCTCCCTTTTTTGTTATATCTTAATGGTCTACTAAAAAAATAGTGTCAGGACTCAGCGATAAAAACGATGACAATGTAGATCACATTCGGATTAGGTGACAGATCGAATAAGCAGAAGAAGCTTCTTGTCTAAGAATCGAAGCATCAAGAGACTACAGTAAATGTAAGTAGCTGTCTGGTAGTATCAGTGCTCCAAGTTCTCCAACGTTCGAAAAACTCCGTCTTGGTCCCAAGAACATTTTTGTCAAAAATTAGGACTTTTCAAAGAGTCGTAAGAAATCATGATATCACCATAAAAAATATTCAGATTGCCACTTAAGTTGCATTGTGCAGATCCTGAGTAGGGAATGTGGTACGGATTCGGTAGACAACATTTTAATTCTGTCATCTAGATCCGATCGTATTTGAGTCTGCCTCCTCTTCAGGTAGACTTTTCATCGTCTAGGGTTTCATGGCATACAACTGCGGCTTCAAAAATCCCAGCGACAAAGTCCTGTAAAGTCACCAAAGTCCATAGTTAATTGATGCTTGTCATGTGTCATCCGGTTATTCTTACTAAAATTCAGATACCAATACTCTTTTGCAGATATTTTTAATTCTGGCCGAATATATTGATAACACTAGCTGTTAACAGAAATGACCTTGCCATAACCGTTCAAATAAAATGCATTCGCTTTGTAAGATTGACTACAGGACCCACCCTTTTTTGAATAAGTCTGACGATGCACTTTACTTTCTGCTTACTATTGTGATTTGAAATCAATGAAAAAGTCATCCACAACAGATTTGACTGCGAAAAAAAAGGTCTTAATATATTTTTAACGTTGATTAGCTCTTTATATGAGCCAGAAAACCTTCTTACAAAAATGATGCTAGAACGACCTTAACCCAACTTTTATCCAAAGACGAGAAAAACATTTATCAACAATTTTTCAACAAATTGTGAACGTATGTTCCCAAGAATATAATACGTCACTTAAAAAGTCTCAGGACTAACCAACAAACATACATTTTTTAGACAAAATTCGATCTTATTCATCAACAAAGTTTCCTTTAAAAGTGAGTCCAACGCCGCTCTAACATTTCGATACGTTTTTTAAAGAACGAATTATTTTTGGCCTCAAAATATACTTCAGTTTCGGCGATCACGTTCTCATTTGAGCCTTACTTTCTTCCGGCGAGAATCTTTTTGAGATCTGAAAAGCGGTAGAAGTCGCTGAGGGCCAGATCTGGAGAAAACGGTGGGTGCGGAAGCAATTTAAGCCCCATTCGTGCAATTTGGCCTTGGTAGCCAAAGACTTGTGAGATGGCGCATAGTCTTGGTGGAAGAGAATTTTTTCTTCTTCATAGGGGACCGTTTTTTTCGATTTCTGCCTTCAATTGCACCAATTATGCCATGTAGAATTTGCTGTTAATCTATTTGCCTTTCTCAAGATAGTCGATGAATAAAATTTCGTGTGCATCCTAAGATACGGATGCCATAACCGCGCCAGCCAACCTTTGTGTGTTTGGACACTTTAGGCGTGGTTCACCAAATGCTGTCCACTTCACTGACTGCCGATTTGACTCTGGAGTGTAGTAGTGTATCTATGTTTCATTCATTGTGACATACCGCCGCAAAAAGTCCTGTTTATTCCAGCGAAACAGCTCCAAACAGCAAACGCGATCCGCATTTCGAAAACAGCTGTCTCAGGGACAAATATTCCTATTCCTATATTCCTGTACACACTGCTTTCTGATATCTTTGAGGCCATCAGCTATCTCATGCAATTTCACTTTTTCACATGCTTGTACTTCCTAAAACGAATATGGATTGTTTGTTAGTGGCGCCCCCAATATGCCAGTCCCGGGACCTATTGAGTGACGTATAATGTTGATTTCCGGTTAAATACTTAGTGTCGGTTCTCAGCCGTTTGTTCGTGTACTCTGCGTTTTCCAATCAGAATCAGAATCAGAAACAGAATATCATTTGCTAAACCTAAAATTACGTGTACATTGAATACCTGAATTATTTTGCTATGCTATTCTGCTGAAACGCATTTTGCTCTTTCGGTAGTTGACCATTTTTGAATTTTGGTTTTCCAGAAAAATAATGTTTTCGTGAAATCAAGGCTTCGCCATTCTGATGTTCTACTTTTCTATCATGGGATAGAATCATGAGATATTTGAAAAATTGAAATTTTGTAGGACGCTTTCCTTATCTTTGGTCTTAAAAATTCAAGATTATTTTTGACATATATTTATGCGACAGCTTCTGTTTGCCAGAAAAAACTGTTCAAGGATTTCTTTCTTTTCGCCAAATCACCATGAACGGTAGATCCATAAGACATCATACACAAATGATGCCCTTGTTTTATAAAAACAGATGTTGGCTTTGGGCGTTCTTCCAAATGAACTCTGTACAGTGTGACGAGTAAATTTAAGTTCAGTGAATCAGTTATTGGTAAAACAAATCCTCTAGAAATGCGAGAAATATCCATGAAATTGCACATGTACACTGGATCGTGTCATGTTGACCACAACTTGGAGAAACTTGCAATGTGGCTTGCAACCTGTAACCGTATAAAATTCGATAATCCCAGGAGCTGGCCGTGAATACTTACTTACTTATCAGGCCGGCGATCCATGAAGGGTCACAGCCTCAGCAATTGCTGCCTTTCATCGCTGACGGTCCTGGGCACGCTGCTTCCAGTCATCAAGGCCAAGCTGTCTTACGTTCGCGATGACTTGGTCTCTATACCGGAGGTTCGGTCGTCCTCTTCTTCTCGGACCAGGAGGCTCAGATTGGAAGACCCTCTTCGCTGGAGCGTTGCTGCCCATGCGTTCGATGTGTGGTTTTCCGGGCTACATCCACATCCTGGTGCAGCTCGTAGAGTTCGCGGTTATGTCTTCTCCTCCATTCACCTTCTTCGCAGACGGGACCATATATCCGACGTAGAATTTTTCTTTCGAAGGCACCAAGAATCAGCTCTGCAGATTTGCTTATCGTCAGCTTTCAGCTGCATAAAGCAGGACTGGCGGTATAAGGTGGTGAATAAGCATGAGAAAAAGACATCCATAAAACGTACGTTTGATGGATAAACTCTCTGGCCAGTAACATTTTAATTTGACGTTGAATCAACGATAAGGGCAATTCCTGGATGAGCGGATCCTTACTTTTACAATCCATAGTCTCGAATTTTTGTGGTTGCCGTAGTGTTGTGGGTAAGTGCGTCGAGCCACACGCAGATGGTCTAGGTTCGATTCTCGGACGAGACACCTCTCATTTTTTCACGGCACCACCTCTTTCAAGTTGCTGACAACACTCATGATTTCTTGAAAAGCTTCCCAAATCTCGCTGTTTGGAGTCCGCAAGAAGCCGTAGGTCCCTTCTACTTATGAGAGAACAGTAGCACGCACAGCACGAGTAGTTGCTGTAGAAGCTAGACCCTTATCCCTTGTGGGCTGTAGTACCACTCAATTATTACTCAATTTTATCGAATTTAGTCCGATACCTGCCCACGTCGCGGGATACTTGCCCTTTGGCGAAAATTCTGGCATCATCGTGAGACCAATCTTCGTCATTGTTGTTTACTGAAGGTTAATGATAACCAACATCTCTTGCTCTGCAATAGACGATATGAACACCAAGCTTGTATGATTTCAACAAGATGGCCACGATGTGTGACACATCTCATGTCATACTGGTTATTAGGCACGATCTGGCCACTGTTTGAAGGATTTCCTTGAATCAATATGAATGAGCCACAATTCACACTGGTAAGTGAGCGTCCTTCCATTGACCCGCACGAAATGTTTTACTTCAAGAGTCAGTGTTTCAAATAAATCCCCCCATCACTCCAATTCCACTAGCAAACAATGAGAGAAAATTCAAACAAATCTTCTAGAGTAAACCGTTTAAGGACCTCCGCAAAATAACCACAACACTGCGATATAATTTCACAGACCTCCACCTAGATAACACCACAAACCCCCATTCTCAAAAAAAAGGTATAAACATAAATTCCAGATATTATTGTGGAGTATCTCCGCCAAATTTCCCCGAGCAATCAAGGCAAACAGCCGACAAAGAGACATTTCTTAAGTTCCGCAACATCCGGCACCCGCACCGGCTCCGGATAAAGTCTTTCAGGAAGATGTATAATTTAACCGAACAATTGCCGTGTTTGTAGGTTTTCCCACATACGCGTGCCTAATTTATGTGCGTACACATTTCACTCGGCGAAGGTATTGCATAATTTTAGTCATTCATCCATTACGTGGCAGGTAAGAGAGCCCCAAAAATATGGCGGGCCGCACTCGTCTGTGTGGGAGGGGTGGCTGAAGTTCCTTTTCATTTCCCCGACTTTTTTTTATTACGCAGCGCGGCGATACCAAAACAGGTTTTCTCTGCCAATTTCCTCCTTTTTTTGGGGGGGATTTTTCGGTTTTTTTTTTGTCGGCAGTGGTCGGATTTGTGTTCGAGGATTTCTTACCCCTCCGCCATGCTCGTGTAGATTTCGGAGATACTTTTTCACTGCCGCAAGACAAGTGTCGCTTTCATTGCTGGGGGCGATATTTTTTTGCGACTGGCTTGCGTTTGGGGATTGGTGGTTTGGTTTTTTATTTTATTTTTTAATTGATCTAAGTGCGTCAGGATGTCACTTAGGATTTGGGTTTAACGCTTGAGGCGGTAACACAGAACGTGCGGAGGATTCAACACTTGGGATAATGTGAGGGCTTGGATCTAGAATGTGTTGTGGACATGAAACGGCAAGTTTCAAGAAAGTTAATTTGAACTTGTTTGTGATCCGGAAACGAGAGAAATTCATTGCGAAACTTGGCGTCATTAAACAGACGCTGGTTATTTCCAATTGTGGATAAGTTACATATGTCGCAGCTACATATGACTCCTCTTTTCGTCTTTCCTCTTCCTTGCTGTGTTTGCATTGACAAAGCAATTGAACTTCATTTCTTGACTGTAAATCGTCGTTGCCTGGGGGACTAATAGAAAGTTTAGGTCGCTGCTTGCCACCGATATTGAGTTTGTATTTGCAGTCAAGTTTGTTCACGTCGGCGGTCCAAGAACAACTAAGATACTGCAGCACATTCTCATACAAGTCGTATCGAAAATTCGTCGGGTAGTTGTAATTTCGTTTTGACCATATATGAACGCTTTGATGCGATTCTTGTTGTTGGAGGTTATAACTACTTGTGGAAAACGACGTATCCGCGTAATTGAGAAAAATTTAAAAGGTGAATTCGTGTTACTGAAGAATGTATAGGGCTGCATTTGGATCCTGTGTTAAGTGACTTTTCTCCTTCGTCGTGATCGTGAAAATTTCGCTTAACGAGTTTTTGATGTTTTTGGTTAGCGAAATCCGGGTGCCCTGAAACGATCTCCTTTTAAGCAAACCTCTAATTTGAAAATTCAATATTTCAAATTTAGAAATTTCAAGATCGCCAAAAACTGAGCACGTCATATTCTGGGGTAAGAAAGTTACCTGTGTGACAGGGCAAAGAGGCAGTTTCACCACTTGATGACAGTGTTTGACGCTGATTAAGCGAAATCTGACGAAACAAGAATCCACTTGTGGATATGAAAGACCAACAATCAATAGAGAGACTCACTCTCTAGCCGAACTTCGAGCTACAATCTGTCGTATTGATATTCGAAAATAGGGTGAACAAGTTCACAACGCTAACGATGCTTAGTTACGCCAGATTATTGACCTGATTTCAATAAATTTCATTCGGCTATGGATACAAAGGCCGTACGATTTCCTTTTTTTCAAATTCGAAAAAGACGCCCGTCGCGCAGAAATTTGTGTGGGATCGCTGGTACCAAAGAATGTTTTGCTGACTTTCAGGCGATTTGTTGGAACATCAAGGTGTCTGAGCGTCACTAGAGAGTCTTAAATGAAACTTCGTTTCTAGCACTTTTTCAAAGTGTTCGGTTTTCTTTAGCTTTTCAGAGAGTGTGTTTATTTGTGTGTTTATTTTACTGAATTAGTCTACAACCAATAAGGGTTAAATTCAGAGTACCTGTGAAGTTTTTTAGTCCATTCAGGAGGAAAAGAAAATCAGCTGAATATGGCAATAAACGTGTGCTCATTTACATGAATGTCTTAACCCCTTATATATAGAAACTTGAAACCAAGGACCGAGACAGGGAAAAATTGAATATCTCCTTATATATCTCTGTTCGCAAAATAATATGCCTTGGTTTGATTGGTTTTTCTCGTGACTTCCTTTATCAGTTTAATTTTGTTGCTTTTTTCATCTGTAACATATTCCATCTAAATTCCTAGCATGCAATTTAATTACACATTTGTATTCTTTGTGTCAAATATAGTAAACGAAACCATCAACGTGTGAGTGTTAATCACTCATGCGTGTGTGTGTCCGCAACGTTAACACACATTTTTTTTCTTATCTATCTTGAAGTCTAGGCACGCAGTAAGTCTAGGTTCGATTCCCGGCACCACCTCTTTCGAGTTGCTGACAACTCTAAAAGAATTCTCGTTTTCTATGAAAAGCTTCTCAAATCTTGCCGTTCAGAGTCGGCAAAAAGCTGTAGGTTCCTTCTACTCGTGAGAGAACATTAGCACACACAGCACGAGTAGTTGTCGGTATAAGATTTGTAAAAGAAAATGCAATGAATTGACATCTTCGATGGTTAAAAATGAAAGTAAATGAAAAGTTCCACACTGTCATTTTGTTATTTTTCCTTATTCTTCTTCTTCTTCTTCTTCGGATGGCGATACAGTCCGGGGTGGACCTGGGCCTCAACCAACATGCCTCTCCAGCTAGCACGATCTCTTGCCAGCTGCTTCCAGTTGCGCACTCCAAGTTGGTTGAGGTCCTTTTCCACTTGCGTGCGCCATCTCAATCTAGGACGTCCTCTGTTGCGTTGTCCCTGTGGTTCGGATTCGAAGACTCTTCGGGCCGGAGCAGTGCTGTCCATCCGCTCTACATGGCCTAGCCACCTTAAGCGTTGTATCCGTAGACGCTTGACTAGGTTCATGCCGCCGTACAGCCCATACAGTTCGTGGTTGAATCTTCTCCTCCAGATGCCATCAACGCAAACAGGACCAAAAATCGCACGCAGAACTTTTCTCTCGAACAGACCAAGGGCTTCCTCATCCGCTTTTAGTAACGTCCAGGTTTCTGCGCCGTAAAGCAGGACAGGGATGATCAAGGTGTTGTACAAAGTTACTTTGGTCGTTCGGGAGAGGGCTTTATTACTCAATTGCCTCTTAAGCCCAAAGAAACAGCGATTGGCAAGAGTGATTCTGCGCTTGATTTCGGTACTGATGTTATTGTCCCTATTCACCGCGGAGCCGAGATAGACGAAGTCCTTAACTACCTCGAAGTGTCTGCTGCCCATAGTGACGCTCTGTCCGAGACGTCGATGTTCTGCGTCCTTCTTCGATGACAGCATATACTTAGTTTTGCCCTCGTTTACCACCAGTCCCACTTTAGCCGCTTCCGTTTCGATGCTAGCAAACGCCTCATTGACGGCTCGCTGAGTTCGGCCGATCACGTCAATGTCATCCGCGTAAGCTAGCAGTTGAACGGACTTGTGGAAGATCGTGCCTCTGGTGTTGACGTGTGAGTTACGCACGATCCCCTCAAGAATGATGTTAAAGAAGTCGCATGACAGCGCGTCGCCTTGTCTAAATCCTTTTTTGACATCGAAGGTCTCGGTGAGTTCGCTACCTACCTTGACGGAGCAGCGAGAGTTCTCCATCGTCATCCTACACAATCTGACGAGTTTGGTAGGGATGCCAAAACAAGACATGGCACTGTATAGCTCGTCTCTATGCACGCTGTCATACGCGGCCTTGAAATCGACAAATAGATGGTGGGTGTCGATTTGTACTTCTTGGGACTTCTCCAGGATTTGCCGCAGTGTGAAGATCTGGTCGATTGTGGACTTCCCTGGCCTGAAACCACACTGATAAGGACCTATCAGGTTTTTGACGAACGGTTTCAGGCGCTCACACAATATGGCAGAGAGAATCTTATATGCGATATTAAGGAGACTGAACCCTCGATAGTTGGCGCAGTCGAAGGGGTCTCCTTTCTTGTGGACCGGACATACGATGCTGAGATTCCACTCGTCTTCCTTATTGCAGATAAAAAATATCGGATTAACAAAATGAAAATAATTTAATTCAAGTCAAAAAAAATTTCAAATCAACAGGGTGTATTTGATGAGGTCACGACAGAATACACAAAAGTGCGCTGAGTTTACTCTACTACTATTCACAAGACTACTACTAGCTACTCACAAGACCCTGCAAATTTCTGTGCATGCACAATTTAAAGGCTAATATGGGAAAGGTAATGTTCTCTTTTTAGGATGAAACTTAGAGGACCTAGAGACATTCAGTTTAAGTTACAAAGGTGAAGCAAACAAACAAAAACACATACATCGAAATTTTAAAATGACCCTTTTAAATTTTTATGACCTTGCCATTAATTGAAAAGGGATACCATCCAACTGTTCGACTTGAAAAAATTTGCAGCATGCGATCCCTTTTAAGTCATTTCAACCACATTTTGTCAAAATTCGGGCGGTATCCCGGAAATAACTTGAGTTAGCCTAGAGTTCAGAGATTATTCGCATAAGTACGATTTCTTACATAGCTCCACTTTTACTTTTAAACATCTCACACAACGAAGACAAAATTGTTCGCGTTGTGTTGCTTGTTGCCACTTCTTGATGAATCTACATATCGTTCAATTCACAACCTTCATTCAGTATGTTGTCGTTCTACCATATCACTCCGCATTGACTGCAAAGGTCCACCGATTGGTACCTTCGATGAAATTGGAATCAATGTGACTGACCTTTCGATCATAGAGCACACAAAACACTCCCATTCTCTGAATGCCACGTCATCCCTTCCATCAATCGTCGGTAGTCTAAGCCTTACCAAGTGAGAAATGTGCCTATCATGGACGAAAATGTTTTTCGAAAAGTCTGGGTGCGTAGTTCCAATCTCCAAGAAACGCATCTATGGCGTTGTCAGCAGCCTCCAATTGTTACGCATGTTCAATGCAAATGCAAAATACACAATAGTGAACTTTCCGAATTGTTCAATTACGGCGAAAGCTGCTAAATAGAAAAACTGTCTTTATAGCGACCTCCCTCTTCTTCTTCTTCGGATGGCGCTACAGTCCGGGGTGGACCTGGGCCTCAACCAGTATGCCTCTGCAACTAGCACGATCTCTTGCCAGCTGCTTCCAGTTGCGCACTCCAAGTTGGTTGAGGTCCTTTTCCACTTGTGTGCGCCATCTCAGTCTAGGACGTCCTCTGTTGCGTTGTCCCTGTAGTTCGGATTCGAAGACTCTTCGGGCCGGAGCAGTGGTGTCCATCCGCTCTACATGGCCTAGCCACCTTAAGCGTTGTATCCGTAGACGCTTGACTAGGTTTATGCCGCCGTACAGCCCATACAGTTCGTGGTTGAATCTTCTCCTCCAGATGCCATCAACGCAAACAGGACCAGAAATCGCACGCAGAACTTTTCTCTCGAATAGACCAAGGGCATCCTCATCCGCTTTTAGTAGTGTCCAAGTTCCAGCGCCATAAAGTAGGACTGGGATGATCAAGGTGTTGTACAAAGTCACTTTGGTCGTTCGGGAGAAGGCTTTATTACTCACTTGCCTCTTAAGCCCAAAGAAACAGCGATTGGCCAGAGTGATTCTGCGCTTGATTTCGGTACTGATTGCATGCGGAGTTGATCGACTATGACGATCACAATCACGTCTAATGCCCGAAAAGCTCCAACGTATGAATCATCGCCTTTGTAGTTAATTTTTATAACTCCAACGCGTTTTCCGATTACTATGCGATCATTTGCGGCAATGGCAAATATTCGATTAATATTGTGAAACTTCAAGGGACAGCTGCGTTTGACAGGTTGCAAATAACAGCGCTTCCAACTTCAACCCATAAACAGAATTTTCGAACAACATACCGATCGGTGTTTTATGAAAGCATTTTGTTCGCTTGAACTCAACACGCCATCGTTACAAATCTTATCCAACAAAATTTACAGCGCCTATGAATACTGATACCAAGGCAATATCAGCGCAATCATAAATCTTTCCAAGATTAAATAGACAGCCCAGGGGTAGAGCACTTCTCCTGCATAAATTTTGATCCGGACATATAATATTCATTTCAAACGATAACGCTTGTATTATCTAAAAGCGATTCCCTTCCCACTCCACCTCAAAAACATTTACAACATCCATCCACTTTATTTAATTAATCGCCCAACACTGATCCCATTACGGTGCACAATTACTCAACCCCCACTTGCAGACTTATCAATGGTTTTTAAAGGGAATCTCCTCATCTTTCATTTTCAGATTTATAAGCTGTGCCGGCGACACACCCCTTCAAGGACTCGAAGATTGTAAGTGAAATGTTATTCTATCAGAATTCAGTGATTATATTTTTGATGTTTTATGCCCGCGCCTCCCATATAAAAGGTGTTCATTTTGCGATTTATCACCGTTCGGTGGAACGTAAAATTTAATTCAAGTTTCGCCCGCTTTGTTTAGTTTAAATTTTTGGCTCGGCGCTTTGATGGGCGCAATTTTACGAGTGTTTAATTTTTGTTTGCTTTTGAATTTGCTGACGGAGGTCTGGTCTGATCGAGTTTGAAATATGATTCGGATGTCACTCATTTGACTGCGGGAAGATTGACTTGCATAGCCTGCAGATAGGCGATGGAGACTGAGAAGGGGATATCTGCAGGGGAATTGGATTTGCTTTCATCGATGGTCGTGAAAAGTTAATTTATTGAACCCGCCGATTGTTATCTAATGATTTTCGGGAGTAATGTGCTCTTAAAAGCTGAATTTGTCAAAATTTGCAACAATGTGGCGCCCAACAAGAAGTTCTTGAATAACGAATTATCCTATGGAATGACGGACAGCATCATCCAATTCGCATTTCATTGTAATTTTCGTATAATTTGCTGAGCAAGTAAACGTCCATATCTACCGCTTGTTTCGCTTATGGAAAGCTACTGATGCATTGATGTCGGCGAATTGAGTGCCGTGGGGACTGCTCGTGCATGCACTTCCCAATACTTGAGCAATTCTAGTGAAAATGATGGTGATGATGATAGACAGATTTGCTGGTGTTGCATGCCAAAACAATCCCTACTTGAAGGACTTGTATACCACAACGGTAACATCTACTACATACACTGTAGAAAGTAAACCCATCTTTGCAGAAATTCGAAACCCTTCACAAAAAAGTGCTTCACAAGAAGGAGACGGATAATACGAACCCTATATAAAATGCTGTTTCGGAGATCGTATGGTCAACTACGAGTTACAGTCAGTAGCACTCTGTTGCATTCGCAATGAAGTCCATCTGGGTCACAAAAGACATGTCCTCCTGAAACACGTTTGTGTAACCAAACTTGAATTCAAAGTTCCTCAAAGATCAAATCACTGTGGAATTCTCAAGATCCTAGCTAAAATCGTTTTCAGTCAAAGTTCTTGTCCAATATCTTGTCCTTGTCCTTGTGCAGGTTCTTATTCAAGTTGCTAACCATGTTCTTGTCCAAATTTCTGTCCGTGTTGTGTCCAAATATATGTCCAAGTTTTTGTCCAAGTTCCAGCCCGATTTCTTCTCCCATTTCCTATCCAAGTTCTCCTCGAAGTTGTTGGTTATATTCTCATTGAAGTTCTCGTAACAGTTCATAAACAGGTTTTTTTCCAAGTTCTTGGTCAAGTTCTTGTCCAAGTTTTTGTCCAATTCCTTTTCCAAATTCTTATTCAAGTTCCTGACCACGTTCTTGTGCGAATTTATGTCCGTGTTGTGTCCAAATATATGCCCAAGTTCGAGCCCAATTGATGCTTTGAAAGGCGCATCGCCTTCTAAGCCCTGATTGCGTCTTTGAAGGCATCAGGTGATGTGGGATATAGAAGAATAATAAAAGGTAGGCGGGTAGGCAAAAGTGGCTTGATGTTCGAGGCGCTCGAAGATTCGCTTTCCAATGATCTAAATCCAGTTGACGTCATTTATAAAATTATTGAGTTCTTATATCAATCAGCTCCCTGAGACCTCCGAAGGTATCTCTTGTATATTTCTTCTCCCATTTCCTGTCCAAGTTCTCCTCGAAGTCCTTGTTCGTATTCTCTCTCTCGAAGTCCTCGTCCCAGTTCATATACACGTTCTTTTCCAAGTTCTTGTTCATGTTCTTGTCCGACTTCATGTCCATGTCCATATCCAAATATATGCCCATGGTCCAGTTCTTGTACGAGTTCGTTACCAAGTGCTTGGTTTGAGCTTTTGTCTAAGTTTATGCCGAATTTCTTGTCAAGATCTGTGTCCAATTGCCTGTCCTGTTCCGAGTCAATTTCTTGTTTAATTCTATACCTAGTATAATTACTTCCGGGTACTCGTATCAGTGTCCAGATCCTCGTCCAATTCTTCAATAAATTTCTCGTTCACGTGCTGGTCCAGATCGAAATCCAAGTTTCAGTGAAAATTAAAAGTTGGCGTTCTGGTTCACGTTACATAACATGCAAAGATGTTGCGCATTGAAATTATTTTATGCCGTATAAAATGCATACAGTACAGCTGCAGTATACACCAACACAGGCCCTCAGCTCTTTTTTATCCGCCGCCACCTGTCTTTCATTTGACGTCCGCCACTATTCTACGACATCCACTTAGCCTTAGACCCCTCTCAAATCACTAAAATTCTGCATGAACCAATTCACATCATTTTACAGTTTAATCTAGCTCATCCGAAGAAGGAACCCGGTGCGGCTTTATTGCGAGACCTGTGTAAAAACAAATATGTTTGGCGGACTGTCTTTTTGAAACTAATTCTGTTGCAACATACAAACAATAGAACAAAAGAGGGCTTAAGCTGTCCTCAAAATTGGCTTTTAAATATAAGTTGTAGTTGCAATTGTTTAGCCTGCTTGAAGCTTCTTGAGTAGATTTCGCTTTATATTTTGTAAGCCGCAGATCAGCCTGGGAAAACCTCCAAAAAGTGCAAAGCAAAGCATTGTTCTTATCACAGATATGGGTTCTCTTAGGCCGAGTCAACTCACGATTCAAACGTTTGAAGTGTTAAAGTGTCTGCCTAGTACCGTCGATGTACACACAACACAATATCTCCTAGAGCCTTTTTCATCTGTGATTCGTGGTTAAGATTTTAAAGTCCTTTCCACGTACGTACCTTAAATTGTGTCATCCTGTACGCATACGAGTGATGGAACTGAATAAAATTCCCATTAAGATCTTAATCGAAAACAAATTCCCCTGTGAAACCAAAAAGTCTTACAACAGATTGAATTATTAAAAGGGTCGCTATTCAATTTTAGGACAATGAATATTTTGATATCCTTAATCACTTCGATGATGGTGGGATATCAATAACCGATGGGTTTGTAGGCAGAATTTACATTCAACTGTGTATACACATCCATTCTGATGTTGTGACGGGGATTGGGCAAGCACTTGAGCGCATCCTTATTGGCTGCTTCTGAAGACGGGAATAAAGATGAGGGGTCCTACTTATTAATAGAAACAATATTCAATATTCAAAAGGTAATACGAACACTTTCCCATTGTGTTCCTTCTCACAAGAGCAATTAGTACTATTGGCCTTTTTTGGGCTACTTTTTTGGGCTACTTTTTACACGTTTTTTTATTATGGGGAAATTTTCATCACATCAGTCAATTTCGATTAAATTGTCGATGACTTTGTTGTTTTATGGAATTTATAAATGTCTCTGGCGGGGATCAGCCTTCTGATACGAAGAAGGCTACGCGCCATGTCCGGGTCGCACTATAGTTTGCAGTTGGTCCGCCTGCGGTGTGAAACATGGAAGATAGTAGGACTTTCATCCACATCGAGGATCAGAACTTTCTCGTCGATGAGGAAATCTGTGGACGTGTTAAGCCTCCTTGTGATGTATTATAATAGGGTAACCCTAGCCACAGATAAAACTGTTGCTTGAAGTCTTCCAATCTGACATTTAAGTAGATTTCTCAATTGAAAATATAGTTTTCTAATAACTTTTACTTGATATTTCAATACCTGAAGAGACGCAACCATACTGGTGGATGGTTTCTTCTTTGGTATCATCTCCACAACTTTGGCAGAATTCCTGTAACAAGTAATCGCGTAAATGATGCATTCAGTCTTTCGATTTCTTTTTACAATAACAATATACTGCCTTTTCATCTGACAGTTAATGTGGGAATATAGATGGATATAGGCAGAAGTGGCTGGCTGCGCAAGTTGTAGATCAGTTTCGACTAGGCTACTGCGATAAGGCGCTGATCGAAGATACGCTTTCCAAAGATCTAAATCCAGTCGAAGTCATTAATAAAATTCCCGAATGATTCTTGTATCAATCAGCTTCATCAGACCTCCGAATATATCTGATTTTCTAAGAACGCGCTCTCAAGGCTTGGTTTGGGTCATATTAGTTTAAAAATGCGACAAGTTGTGCATTCCGCCCACTCCGGTCCAAAATGCTTAGTGTGCGTATGTTATGAAAGAAAAAACTGCTGGAGGAAAGAGCAACGATTTGGCGCCACTGGTAAATTCATTGATATCCGGGGATGTCACAGTGTCCCGGGGCCAAGATAATGTGATTAAGGTAGATCGAAAATCTGAAATTAGTATTAACGGAATTCCTGATGGATGACCATTCGGTAAGATGGTGGCTACCAGGAGTTGATTGACCTTGACTGGTAGCGACGCTTCAACAAAGAATGGTGTGACGGGTCCCCTTAAGGTGTAATTACAATGCTTTTCCGAATATGAATTTGATAAAGTTAGATCAGTACTAGAGACACGTAGAACAGTGATGCAGATGGGTTCCTTCACAAAGGGTAGATGAACTCATATCGAGACCTGAGCCAGTCATTAGTCGTTTAGGCGTATTCCTGTAATCAAACTCTGATGGCGAGAATTTCGAAAAAAATCAATTCTGCCGATTACTCAATGGCAAAGACGGAACAAATACCACTGACAGGTAGAATCTTTCACTCAATCTGGACTACGAAGGGCTAAAATTTCGTAGCCCAGACCTAGACGAAGTGAAGTTTATAATCTCGAGACCTGCTAAGGCTGACAGATGATCCATGCGCACGTACCAGCTCCTCTGTAAGATATAGTCGAAGGGAAATAAACTCGAAGAGTGGAGTCTCATAGTGCATAGAGACGAGCTATTCGCGTCAGACTAAATTTTGGCATTTCTACTCGACTCGACAGATTTTTTAGGGTGACATTGGTGAGCTCTCCGTCCTTCGCTCGCTACCGTCAGGACCGGCAATGAACTCACGGAGACTTTTACTGTTTACACATATCAGGTGCGAAAGTTGAAACGACATCGGTGTGCATCCATGTCTACATGGCAGTAAGAACGCAGCTACTGGTTTCAAATTGTTACTCTCTGTGGATGCATTGGAGTCTTAAAAATTACAAGCGGATTTTCCGAGCACCGGATACGATATATTTGTTTTCGTTTTCTGCGATCATTTTGCTTTTGCTTTGTCACGAATGAAATTTCACCTCGTCAGAAAAAGTGCTGCCCTTATGGTAAAACTTCAAAGCCATGGCGAAGCGCATGCTCTTGTGCGGCTATAAGAGACACATCCTCATCTAAGCGCAGCGGACGACAGCAGAGACTCAGTGTTGTTCACTAGCACATCAGCCAGAGAGACCCTTTTCCAAGACTTGCGTACAGTAGTACTCGCGGTGAATGCCTATTTCAGCCCCCTTTTAAAAACCCCACTTTTTGCGCTACACAGCACTCACTTAAGGTTTCTGGTTTTCAATATTTCCCGCAGTTCTTCATTTGGTGTCTGTTTACATCTCGAGCGGAAACAGTTGTTAGTGTCATTACAAAAGGCCACATGCGGCCCTTCTAAGAGAACATTTTGATGCGATTCAAAAATACCAATTCTACAGTCACCCTAAAAAATCTCGACTTCCTGCAATATGAGACATTCGTGCGATTCAATTTTTTCTTAAATTCAATTACTCCCTCGAATCGTAGTCGTTTCGTTTAACTTTCCGCAATCTGAGTCTATGACCACCGCTGCCGTTGCCCATCAACCCCGCAATCAGCCTCCGAACCGGGCGCACCACTAATTTTAATTCTCCTCTCAGATTTCATAATTTATTGCCTCAGAGACAGCGCGTACACCGCATTTTAGTGGCGCACAATTTGTACTTGCACCAGCACCACCGCCTAGTGTAAAGGCGCCATTGTGGAGGCGACTCGCATCCAAGCAGAAGCGGGAGCGGGTTCACTCAACTTAGTCAAGAGGGAGAATAATGTAATATGACCCAGACGCTGCTAATTAGTATCTCAGGCAACGGGGAACGTTCATCGTGTACATGACCTGAGCACATAGGGGGCCGCCCATATTTTCAATGTATTCCTTCTTTTTCACCTTTCATTAAACGGCAGCGCCCGCGCCTCGGTCCACACTCAGATGCCTGCACAATTAAGGCACACACCTGTCCGTGCTATGAATACCCACACAAAAAAGTATTCAAAATTAATTACACCCACCTCGAGTCCTCGGGGCGCTCGCATTATGCAAATCAGGCATTAATACATATTTAATGTTTCGCTATGATTCGTATGCTAATTTGGGCGAAAAATTCTTATCTAATACTGGGCGGGGATGTATGTATGTGTTGGGCATAGTCGTCGCCACCGTTAGCTCCTTGAATGGACGTCCGGTGGGCGTTAGGACTCGTGGGCGAGTATGAGACGCATCAAAGGATTGCCTTGCGAATTGAAATAATTTTCAAAATTACCATAAACATCTCAGTTAGCATGGAACGACGGTACTGGGAAATAAAGTAGTCTTCCGACCCTCTCCCCACCAACTGGAAGCACGGTGAATAATTGAACTACTACTGAACACAACGAGTAGTTTCAAAATCGGCGGCAAAAGTTTATCTGGGGAGCGATGAGGCGAAATTGATTTTTAAACTTTAATTTACGAAAGAGATGATGAGGGCGGATGCTGTCCTTTACTCAATTGGTTGGAGACTAAGTGCACTGCCCAGGTGGATAAAAATAATTGAGTGGCACTACAGCCCACAACGGGCCAGGGCCTAGCTTCTACAACAACTACTCGTGTTGTGCATGCTACTGTTCTTCACGAGTAGAAGGGACATACAGTTTTTTGCCGATTCCGAACGGCGAGATTTGAGAAGCTTTCCATAGACAATTAATACTCTTTGAGTGTTGTCAGCAACTCGAAAGAGGTGGTGCCGTGAAAAAATGCTAGGTGTCCCGCCGGGAATCGAACCCAGACTTTTCTGCGCCGCGGTCGATGCACTTACCACTACGCCACGGCGACCAGGTGGATGCATTGTGCAATATACAGACAGTCGGTTTTAATGCTTTCGAGTGTAAAAGTGACTGCTTCAGACAGTCTGACTGCCTCAGACAGTCTGACTGCCTCAGACAGTCTGACTGCCTCAGACAGTCTGACTGCCTCAGACAGTCTGACTGCCTCAGACAGTCTGACTGCCTCAGACAGTCTGACTGCCTCAGACAGTCTGACTGCCTCAGACAGTCTGACTGCCTCAGACAGTCTGACTGCCTCAGACAGTCTGACTGCCTCAGACAGTCTGACTGCCTCAGACAGTCTGACTGCCTCAGACAGTCTGACTGCCTCAGACAGTCTGACTGCCTCAGACAGTCTGACTGCCTCAGACAGTCTGACTGCCTCAGACAGTCTGACTGCCTCAGACAGTCTGACTGCCTCAGACAGTCTGACTGCCTCAGACAGTCTGACTGCCTCAGACAGTCTGACTGCCTCAGACAGTCTGACTGCCTCAGACAGTCTGACTGCCTCAGACAGTCTGACTGCCTCAGACAGTCTGACTGCCTCAGACAGTCTCACTGCCTCAGACAGTCTGACTGCCTCAGACAGTCTGACTGCCTCAGACAGTCTCACTGCCTCAGACAGTCTGACTGCCTCAGACAGTCTGACTGCCTCAGACAGTCTGACTGCCTCAGACAGTCTGACTGCCTCAGACAGTCTGACTGCCTCAGACAGTCTGACTGCCTCAGATAGTCAGACAGTCTGTCTGCCTCAGACAGTCTGTCTGCCTCAGACAGTCAGTCTGCCTCAGACAGTTTGTCTGCCTCAGACAGTTTGTCTGCCTCAGACAGTTTGTCTGCCTCAGACAGTTTGTCTGCCTCAGACAGTCTGTCTGCCTCAGACAGTCTGCCTGCCTCAGATAGCCCTCTCACCTCTTATTCCTAAACGATATTGTACTCCTCTACTTATCTCACGCTCTGTATCCACGTTGGGCTTCAACAAAAGTTTTCCAAACGTCAGAAGTTTTCGCCGCCTTTGCCTTCACAACTTCGTCTTTGAACTATGAAAGCAAATTTTAACGCGCAACTTTTTCGCAAGTTTGATGATGCGATTAAAATAAATTCAGAGATTGAAGCATAAAAATAATGAATCCCCAGAACCAACCACCCCCTCCCTCTACGAGTGCAGAGCAGATTCTATTTTCATTTCCTACCTTTTCATTTGGGTCGTGGGGCTGAGAGGAAGTACATTTGCTCGTTTTTTTCCCTTGACAACCGTCAGTAGTGTGCACTCCGGCAGGCGGGGATGAACGTGAGGTCGCATAAATCTGTGAATTCACAAAGCTGAAGGATTAATTGCTGTGCTTTTAATCACAGAACTAGGAGGGTAGCTATTATTGTCCTTGTTTCCACATACTTTGCAAGGACTTGTCCTATTCTTGGCAGAGATAAAAAGCATCCCCTGTGGACCGTGTTAAAATCGCATGATACGAGTGCCCCAGAGAATGTACTTCAATTTTCAAGGTCAAGGATATGCGGATACCATTTTCACACCGAACACAGGCACACCCGCATGTCCTCTTAAGAGGTCACAGAATGAGGGTAAGTGGGTGTGGGGTGTGGGGTGTGGGGTGGTGGTAGGGTACAGTGAATACAATCACAGTGCGAAGCTGTTCTAGCTTCAAAGTAATTCTCCTGGTTAGCTCTCATATTTATGAGATGAGGAAATGAAAATGCCGCACATATCTTTGAGTCCTTTGCCGTGTACACATACACACAAACGTCATATCAGTGTTCCAGTGTCATAATGTTTTATTTATCCCTCTTGCTATTCAACTGACAGCAAATAGCATTTCCTCGCCTATTTCTGTAGCTCGTCGTCTTCCTCCCAAAAATGTCAACCCTTATTTACTTGATCAGCATTTCATGGAAGTGTGGGGGGGAGGTGGTTCTGAGTGGCTTTCAATTGGTATCGTCCTCCTTTTTTCGGGCCGTTGCCGCTGCTTGACGGTGACGGTGACGTTGATAGTAAGTGTTTAGAATTATTTTAAAAATTGAACCTAATTACCTTTGGCTTTTGAGCTGTCATCACGCTGTCACGGTTAGGCGGATAACGGTGTCGTCGGTGGAAGGCGAAGTCCTTTTCGCTTTCATTATTCATTGGAAAAGGTACTTCTCCGTGATTAAAGTCTACGAAAGCTGGAACAGTTTACCGATGAATAAGTTATTCAATTGCAGCCGATCGGTGGAGACGAAGGGGGTTGTCGTCGCGGAACGAGTGGGCTACGGTGATGGTTTACTAATGTATGAGAGTTGGTTGAATGACATTTTGAATTACAAGGAACGTTTTTCGAAGTTCGTTTATTTTTATTCGTGTCAGCTGCCCGAGTGAGGTACTGAGGGGGCACTTTAGAGCGTTTTATTAGCCAGGTGACATTGACAATTTGGACGTGCCAACCGAAAGGGATTGAATTCTTAGAGGTTTCGTGAGGAGGAAAAATTCCCATGCCACCCGTATGCAATGTATTTGGTCACGAGTTTGATGATAGACGACACTCTGACCTATTCGAAATTTTCAAGTCTATAGCAAGTAGCAAAGCGGGCAAGTAAATACCAAAATTTGGAAATGGCGCTATTAAGAAAAAAAAGTTAATGAAAAACATTTAAATAACCAATTTGTTTTGACAACAATTTCTGATTTGGGTAGTTCTGATACAGGTAGTTCTTCGATGTAGGAGGCTCTCGGGCCTTCTTTCCTAATAGAAGAAACTGTAGAGCAGCTGTAGAAGAGATAATAGTTTTTTTATTTTTGTTCAAGAGGAGATTGGTTGCGATCATCTTTTAAAAATGTTTGGCCACATCCGCATATCGGAGGATACTTACATTTCTGCATTTTTCAAATTCTCGTTGGTTGTTGGCTCTGAAATCTGAGATGATAGTGACCGCAACTCCTGATCCATCTTCTGTCTATCTCTGCATTCAAAAACACACAACACCATTAGGACTATCTTGATATTTCCTGTATAGGCATATATTGTTTCTTCCACTGTCAGTATTCTTTAAGTCTCAAAGCCGTCTTTACAGCAACCTCTTCACCTAAAATTTCTAAACGAGTAAGGAGTAATATGGTCTTAAGCGCTGTTTTTGACCATTACATTCTCTGGGCACTGTTAATAATTTTAGGTAGCGCTGGTACTTAAGGTGACCTTCACTCTTTCAAAACTCGCTCAGTTCAGTTTAGTAAGCTTTAGCTTTTTCTTTTTCTTCTCTTTTGTACGTATTGATCATGTATTTCTTCTGCTTCTAAGGCCTATCACAAAGCGTGGCCATATAATCAACTCCTCGGCCTTCTTATTCTTTTTATTTAGCTACAGCCCCTGTTGAATTTGGGCTTCAACCAACATGCCTCTCCAGCTAGCACAATCTTTATCCAGCTGCCTATAGTTGCGCACTCTAAGTTGGCTGAGGCCCTTCTTGAATTCTGTGCGCCATCTTAACATAGTTCGTCCTCTCTTTCGTTGTCCCATCCGCTCGGCGCCGAAGACTTTCAGACGGGGGCGGCATCCGAAGACGATTGATGTAGAGCATGCCGCCATCACACCTAACATATAAAGTTCGTCGTTGAATCTTCTTCTCCGGACGCCATCAACGCAAACAGGACCAAAAATTGCAAGCAGAACTTTTCTCTAAGAAAGATTAAGGGCTTCCTCATCTGCATTTCGTTACGTTCAAGTTTCTGCTCTATAAATGAGGACTGGGACGGTCAATTACTCAATTGCCTCTTGAGCCCACAGAAGCAGCGTTGCAAGAGTGATTCTGCTATTGATTTCGGTACTGGTGTTGTTTTCCTCTTTTTACCGCGGAGCCGAGGCAGACGAAGTCCTTGACTACCTCTAAGTTTCTGCTGCCTAGTGTGGCACTCTGTCCGACCGGTCGATGTTGTGCGTCCTGCCTTGACCACAGCATGTATTTCCTTTTGCCCTCATTAAGCACCATTTTAGCCGCTTCCACTTCAATCCCAGCAAACGCCTCACTGATGGCTCGCTGTGGTCGTCCAATCACGTCAATGTCGTCGGCGTAAGCTAGCATTTGATCTTTTGGAAGATCGTGCCTCTGGTGTTGACTTGTGAGTTACGCACGATCTTCTCAAGGATGATGTTAAAAAGTCATATGACAGTGTGTCGTCTTGTCTAAAAACTTTTTTTGGCATTAAAGGTCTCGGTGAGATAGTTCCCGACCTTGACGGAGCAGCGAGAGTTCTCCATCGTCATCCTACACAATCTAACCAGTTTGGTAGGAATGTCAAAACTAGACATGGACTGTATAGCTCATCTCTATGCACACTGTCATATACTGCCTTGAAATCGACGAATAGGTGGTGAGTGCCGATTTACACTTCTTGGGTATCCAGGATCTGCCGTAGTGTGAAGTGGCCTGAAACCACACTGACAAGGACCAATCAGGTTGTTGACAAGTGGTTTCAAGCGTTCACACAATACGGCAGAGAGGAGCTTGTATGCGATGTTAAGGAGACTGATCCCCGACCGGACAGACGACGCTGATATTGCACTCATCGGGCATGCGTTCCTCCGACCATATCTTACAGATGAGCTGGTGCATGCGCCCAACCAGATCATCTCCAGCTGCTTTAAACAGTTCTGCGGACAGTCCATCCGTTCCAGCAGCTTTGTTCGACTTCAGTCTCGATATTGCTATCTTGACCTCGTCTAAGTCGGGGGACGGATTTCTTGCCTATCATCGTCCAAATTGACTGGAACATTCTGCCTAACAGCGGGATTTGGGCCGTCATTGCAAAACTGCCCAACTATGCTCCGTAAATTTGTTCCTACTCATTAAAGATGTTATGTGTCCAAGCATTTTCATGATGAAAGGCAAATCCAGTTTAGTCGGCTTATCCTTTTTTCTATTTCTGGACTGTTGTGGACGTCGACTTGTGTTCAGTATTTGGCATCATATTGACCGCTTAGCCATGTTCTGGTAGGTCTTAGCATATAATTTGATTTTGATTTAACCAAACACATAACCCTTTCAATTCGACTGTTGAATCCATTGAGGTCAGCAAGTGTGTATGAGTATGATCGCTTGCTCTTGATACTCTCCTATTTAGTCCTGTTTTCATCGCCTGTTTGGAGTATTATTGAGCTAATACATGTGGATCCGAAACCTTAAAGTTCTTGGAGTGGTCTGCTGTAAATTGACAAATCATCGGTGTCTCTCCCATCTTTCGATAGGTTCGTACCAGTTTTCCTCCATCAGTGGCAATATGTCACTGACATTTTTGGCCACTAGTTTGAGGTGTATGTCTTCCATTAAAATTTCTGGAGCGAAATCGAAAAATCCAATCCTAGGTCAGGCATTAACTCGCTAAATTTTCACCGGAAACTGAAAGGTTTGTTCCGCATCACTGTTTTATAGTAAAAAAATCAGGACATAGACATTTTCAGATATTTTTATATAAATACCATGAAACAATAGAGACATTGAACACGAGAATCGTAAAAAGCGATCCATTTTCCTTTCTCAGTATACTCAAAAAAAAGTCCGATTTTGAGTTTTAAAAATACCGATAAAATGTTCTAAACACAATGATGAAAGGAAGACAAGATGTGCTTGAACGTCTTGATTGGTCACTAAAAATTGCGACAGAAACTAAATAATTCGTCGAAAACTGTCATTGAATTGAAAAGATGGCCGTTTAGAAAAAATCAACTGCCAAGCATACTTTGTTTTTCTTACCACCTCACAGCGTAAATGAAATACTACACGGGAAGTGTAAGTAGGTACATGTTTGATGCTTATTTGGTAAAGTCTTTTTACTTTCCACCAACAGCTTTCGAGTCTCAAATGACCGTATATACCCGCACCGAAGCTTCATTAACGAAAATAACCTACTGAAACTTTTTCTTTACAATATAAGCCATTTTTCGAGTTTCAAAATCACGAACACAACATCGACAAACAACCCTAGAAGCATTAACATTAAATGGTTATACCGCACACACACTGGCTCAGACAACGATAAATAGATGCATTGTCAGTAGTTAGCTGTTATCTCATCTGATGCAACTCCCAGCCATGTTGCCATTAATTTTCTTCAAAAACTAGTCAACAGTGCTCCGCGACGGGGGATGACTCTCCATCAAGTGGAAAAACATGGATTTTCTTGAGTTTCTCCTTCACCCACTGACGTCCAGAATACTGCCCTCCATGATAAATGCGATTTTCTTCTTCATCTCTCCCGCCCTAGGAAGGATCTTCCATCACAGTCATGTCAAGCAGCATGAGTCCACGGGGGCTCCCGGAATTTGTTGACAACCTCTCAGGTGTCGGTTGATGTTCATGGCAGCACAGCTACAATCAATAAGTTGAAGAGTTGCAGCACCTAACTGCATGTCCCGCAGAGGGCTGGTGATGCACTTGAAGTGGCGCCATTTTCTTTGACAGGTTGCCCTGAAGTCTTTGAATAATTCACTTGAAGCACTCAGTGCACTAATTTGCGACGCTTCGCCGATCGATACAAGAAAAGTTGCTTGTGAAGGTACTCTCCGGAGGCTGGAGTCTGTGAAACAATGGCCAAAAAGGAAGAGGGCTTGTCACACGTTAATTGAGTTATTCACTTTGCGCAAGGCTACATAGACACATTTGACACAGACATCGAGGACAGATGTCGCGTTCACTAGGTTCTCGGTGATAACGTGACACTGATGGTGGTTGCATCAGTGCCACTTTGTCGTGCCGCGCGCCTTCGTCCGTGGCATGTCAAGTGTGGCAATGAAAACCATCCCGTGGAATAATTTATGTTTAATTATATCACTTGCTGGCAATTGTGTTAGGAAGCCACTGACACGTTTCGTCTGCGTTTGTTACATGCATATTGCATTCGTCGTCGGTGGCAGCACGAAATTCGGTTGTGTGTGCGTTTAACTTCACAGAGTAAATTGCAAGAGCACTTATGACAATTTATGGGGCATACGAGACAGCGATAGGATTTTCCCTGTCCCCCATGAATTTTGCACAAAGTAATTTTGTAAATTGATGGGCGGGCGGTTTGTTTGGTTGGTTGACCGATTAATTGCCAATAGGAGAGATACTTTGCTGAAGTTTCAAGTGCCAGAGGGTTGCATTTTGCGGTTGCGACTGGGGATAAACCATTTTCTGGATAGACAAGGAGAGTTTGAAGTGTGTATGGAGTGGCCATTAAAAAGCATTTAATGCTTATGGTTGGGGGCGCTGTGTTTCTTTTTTCGAACACATCTAGCTGCGGGGAGACATGCTTTTTAAGATTGGAGTGTGGGCGGAAGACGAAACACACTTCTTCAACTTTAGAACTTCGCTTTCTGGCGGTTTTATTCAGCAGTGCTTCACTGTTTTTTGTGTGCTTAAGAAAAGTGTAAAGAGTTTACACTCTCTTGGTCCAAACAGCTATAGACAGCCCATTTGTCTGGCACTATACAGAAGCAGAAGCTGTCCTGCAGTATCACGCTTCAGATGTAAATCCCTTGCTAATTACCTCTGAAGCACTCTGCGTCACCTTAGAAACTTTCCCCCCTGAAGAAGTGTTAAGCTCTATCATCGGCATTAAATTGTTCTCACTATGGTCACCAGCTATTCCACTCTGGTGCCGTGAAAGGGCAATGGTCTTGAATGGGACTAGGGGCACTACAAGCAACCCAACCAACCGAACACAAACAGAAAAATACAGGCTCCCAGTGTCTTATGTCGTATTACCTTAAAATCAAAACGAAGTCTCAGAGAAGGTCTTCATCCACAAATCCCAATGAATTGTAAAAGATAGAGGGTGGTAAACTTAAGAAGCCCTTCTGATGAAAGATCTATGTACTATGCAGAGTGCCTCTCATTATTTCAGCGGAAGTACGGATTAGATGGAGGATGCTGCATCGTAAATCCGCACTCTTCGTCTTGACTTGCAGCTTCGCCCTTTGGCAGTGAATACAGAAGCACTCAAGGGGAGAAAATAACCCCGACACCGTAAAAGTCAATTAGAGTCAAAGAGTTTCTCTCTCTCATTCCAAGAGTTTTCGTAAAGAGTTGCGCCTTTTGAGTTGGGCCACACCTATTCCGAACGGAAGCCGCCTTTATTTTACGATAGCCTAAACGAACTTTATTGTATTCGCCCCCCCCCCCCTCCCCGCGCGCTTTATACAGCCTTTATTGTTGAATGAAGCAATATCGGTCTATTTGAGTTGAGCAGCTGAAAGGAAGCACTCCGTACATTTACATACTTTGTTTCAGAAGATTGCCTTTCTGATATCTGCTACCAGAATGTATGGATTTCCATTGGAATTCATACATTACACATAACTCTGTACGCCACACGCCCGAAAACGAAGGGACGGCGGGGACTATGATAACAATGATTCAATTGAGCATGTGCGTCATACCTGAACAGTGTGTGCGTTTTTTCTCTCGCTGGGGATGAAATATGAATAAATTGAAAATGAGAAAGAAGAATAAAGAAAAAATAGAATTCTCTCGGCGAAATTGAATGCGGCATTCGATTGAAAGGGATGTGCTGGGAAAACACTCGTTCATTTGAAGTCATTTCACGAAAACAGTGGCTTTTTCCCTTTGTGTATGCTTTTGCCGAGCAGCTCTGGCTGGGAACTATTGCTGATTCAATTACGTTTCTGTGGCTGATCACTGTACAGGTGGTAAGGAGCGGAGTGGTTTAATCAAATTTCTACCGCCTGGTGAAAGTTATTCTAGCCGTTGTTTTGAAGCAGCAGATCCTTGATGAATTTTCGATGTGTCTTCATACATGTATACTTTCGTAGCTAGATTACCTTTGTCTTTTGCATGTAGTGCGTCACGTCCTTTCACACAGAACTTATTGGAAGTCGTGTGCAAATATGAGTCAAATTTCCTTTGACATAATTTAGCCAGTACAAAATCAAACGGAAGACCTCTTTCTTCTTTATCAGCATTTTCCACTAAATGGTTGCGGGGTAATGTAAGCACGGGAGACCTCCGCTCGATCCTCGTATCTAAATCATCAGGAGCTACTCCCCAGCGCTATCACGCGAGTTGATGGACTTGATCCAACCATCTCGACCTGGGTCTGTCGGTCGGTATGGTAACCTGATCTCCAGTTCTCTTGTGGAATTGGAAAAGGCATACGACCGAGTCACTCAAATTAAGCTCTAGAGTGTTATGCAGGAGTAAGGGATTGATGGTCCACTATTGAATGCCACTCCACTACCTGTTTGGGGACAAGTCATCTTCTTCTCGCAGATGACTTCCTTATCCTCACATCCTCTCAGACGGAACTCCAGCACAAGCTCGATATGTTTGTGGCCGTATGTACTGATGCTGAAATAAAGGTGAACGTGTCTGAAGTAATCACTGAAGTATTGAAGTAGAAATCAAGCGCAGAATCACTCTTGCCAATCGTTGTTTCTTTGGGCTTAAGAGGCAATTGAGTAATTAAGCCCTCCCCCGAATGACCAAAGTGACATTGTACAACATCTTGATCATCCCAGTCCTGCTTTACGGAGCAGAAACCTGGACGCTACTAAAAGCGGATTAGGAAGCTCTTGGTCTCTTCGAGAGAAAAGTTCCTCGTGCGATTTTTGGTCCTGTTTGCGTTGATGGCATCTGGAGGAGAAGATTCAACCACGAGCAGTATGGGCTGTACGGCGGCATGAGCCTAGTTAAGCGTCTACGGATACAACGCTTAAGATGGCTATGCCATGTAGAGCGTATGGACACCACTGCTCCGGCTCGAAAAGGCTTCCAATCTGAGGCATTGGGACAACGCAACAGAGGACGGCCCAGGATAAGGTGGCGCACACAAGTGGAGAAGAACCTCAACCAACTTGGAGTGCGCAACTGGCGGCAGCTGGCGACCGTGCTGACTTTGGTTGAGGCCCAGGTCCACACCGGACTGTAGCGCCACAAGAAGAAGAAGAAGAATTAAGGTAATCACCATGACGAACGGAGTTATTATTTCGAAGCTCAAAGTTCAATCAGGGGAACTCATTGTTCTACGTCGGTATTGCAGGCTGTAGGTCGTATGTGTGGCCATATGCACGTTCTCACACAAAGCGCTCGTCCTTAGATGCATGACCGGGTACATAGTAAGGTTAGCATGGCACTAATCAACATCAAGGCAAAGATGTGACAATACAATAGTTGTAATAATACACGAAAAAAAATCTGTTCGTACAAAGCGTGGAAACTAAAGTTTTACTGCTACACAAAATTGCGTTTAAATACGTTCGCGTTTTTCAGTAGTTAGCAACGACTTAAAAAAATAAAAATCTAATGATTTTTAAACAGTGTTGCATGAAGATGTCTGTTCGTAAAATTCGATCAATCTAATTTCGTTTAAAATGCAACTGCAGCCCATTTTCTACACATCAAATAGCCTTGCTTTAAAGATATGCTCTAATATTCTATTTTGACCAGATATCCTTCGAAGGGTTTTCACATTTCTCATTATTTACTATTTTGCATTGATTCGGCGCTTGCGGCAAGCATGAAATAAACATGGCCTTTTTGAAAAGTATCTGTATAAGACTTCAAAATTTGTTGATAATGTCTGAAGTTAGGTAGCAGTAAAGCTTACAGGCGTCCAAGGTCTAGCTGTGTTATTGTGCTATCACGCGTAGACATGAACTACAATATATTGCTGACTTCGATCGGCAAAATTTAAGAATAATTCGGAAACAATTTTTACTTTTGAAGTGTTGCCAGAGCAGAACAAATGGAACTCTCCATTGAACGACAACGCACAGGAATTCTAAAATAAAGATAGCATTATTAGGAACAAAGCTGCAGGAGCTGACTGAAATCTCGTAGTGATCTTTTAAGTAGCTCATATGTAAGATATTTTGGTCGATATGAGTGTAGCTTAGGTCAGCGAATTCCTGATGATGACCCAAGACATATAGATCAGCACAAAGTTTCAATTTTCAGATTTCAAGACAGTGTGCATAGAAACTAGGTTAACAATGGCCTTATAAGCAAACGTGTCAGATTGTGTAGGATGTCAATAGAGAACTCTCGCTGCTTCGTCGTTAGCAAAGAACTCACCAAGAGTTTCAATATCGAAAAAGGCGACGAGTTGTCATGCATTTTTTTTTAATTTTCTTTTAAGATAGTGCGCAACGCAGAAGTCAACACCGGACTCAATTGTTATCTTACATAAACGACAAAGACGTAGGTAAATGGCGTCTGCTGAAATGATCCTACATGTAAACGCAGAAAATTGTATATATATATATATATATAATATTGTATATCCTGTTCTTATGGAAAAACAAACAGCAGAAATTCACAAAGGGCAGTAAAAGCATTGAGCTAGTTAAAAACTGCCTCTACCCAAACTCAGCACGACATGCGTGTACTTTTGATTTACATGATCACCCGTAGTTTGGGCCTAATACCACCTAGTCCAAATACCCAAAGTCAGCCAGCCGCCGACTACAATCTGGGTGATACTCCAAATACTATACTCCATTCCACTTTAAGGGGCAGTCACTTCTCCCTAATATCTGAAGAGTGAGGTATTTCTAACACATCTACTGTTCCGAATTTTAGTTGGGACCCGACAGACAACTTTCAACGGTCGGAAATATTGAAGGGAGACTTGTAGTACTTACACACAGTGCAAAAAGGGCATTGATTTGTCTAATCAGAAAGATGTAAATGGTGCAAGAATCTTGGGGTAAAACTTTTTGCAGCCGTTGACGAGTTTTGGAACAAGCACATAACAATAAAGAATATTCAAATACGTCCATTCAGGAAGCATTGGAAGATACATAAGTTTTCATATTATATCTGTAGTTTTCAATATGTCCACATTTGGCCGACCGACCGACCGTAAAAGAACATTTTCAATACTGCCTGATAGATTCATGGTATACGGTCGCATTACACATTGACGCCACCGTCTAAAAATATGAGTGCAGGGCGACCATCGGCCATCGGTGGCCGTTCAAAGGCATACATTTTCCATAGGCCTCTCTGGCAAGTAAACTCTGTCATTTGACATATTTCTCAATAAGAAATGGGAACTCATCGGAAAAAATACAAATTCGGCAATTCGCCACTATTGTGCAAGCGTAGCGACTCCTTCGCTGTTTCAATTCTAACCTTTTTCCTGTTGCGGTTTCATCATTTTCATGCCTTTCGCTCATTGCTGGCCGTTTTTCACGCAATGCAAGACTCAAAGGCATGAGTTGCAGTCAATAAGGTCTCCCATCAATCGTGCAGCCTGGTTTTAGCAGCTCACAGGGTGGGACAGGTGAAAAATTGCATTTCGACATCCTTCATTTTTGAATCGTACGACACCCAATTTTCTTGCTTTTGAAAAAATCAAAATTTCTTGAAACTAACGTAATTGTTTGCTGAGTCACTCTTAACTATTATGTGAATTCACGATGGGTTTGCGCGCGAAACTTAATTCAGTAAAGCCTCCAATTGGGGCTGCCCAAGACGCTTTCTTCGAATTTTCACTTTTCATGCGTCGAAACCACTATCTGCATGATTTATCCGTCGAAGCAGATTCACGATAAACTTATACAAGCTTTTAATTGGAATTCAGTTCAACTTTTGTTCCAATTAAAAGAGGAAATCAAAATTTCCCGAAAATGCTGTCTCCTTAAGACAAAACTGGACATTTTCGAAGAGTCAAAAAAACACTTTTGTTGGCTAAAACAGACGCTGTTGTATACTAATTTCTGCTAACAAATGACACACCTTCCCAATGAACTACGTCATTTCTTCCAAGAGCAACCACACTCGCTTGTGGATCCATTTTGTTTCGTTGTTAAGATTCTATGAGTCACTGAGAATGAAATTTTGGGAACCGAAAGAACATACCCATATTGCGGCCCTTACTCCACTTGCTATATTCATATTATTTTTTTCGTTGATGGATAAGAGAATCACCTTCAACTGAATACAATGGGTCACTGATCGTCGTTGACACTTGTGACTAAACCACACTCATGCCAAACAGACTGTGCCTTGGCTAGACGCAGATAAACCACACCGCACACCGTTCTTGAAAGCCTTTCGTACACATTCAAGACGTTTGATGAATTCGAAAAATATGCAAATATATTTATTGACTTCTGAATAATTTCAGTTAAGTGCGAAGATTTCTCAGACCCCCTTCAGGTCATTAACCTTCAGTTGGTGCTACGTTCCCACGCCCTCTGTATCACTCATCACCTGCATATCACTTTAACGCGTGTGTAATGGATAGATTTACGGTTCTTCATCACACAAGAGGGGACTCCTACGCAGGCGAAAGAGTGCCCTAACAGCTAACAGGCACCCAGCGTACCATAATGAAGTGGGTGCTCTCATTTTGTGATGCCATTTTTGAGATGTACGAGTGATTCCCTCTTGAAGGTTCTCCCCGCTTTTGTAGTATACTTTTTTCTTCCATCCCCATCTCGACCTCGGCATCGTCCTTTCCCGTTTCTGAAGGGATAACATCCATTTATCCACTCTCGCCCATTGTTCGATTCGATTGTCATGCAAGCAAGCACTGAAGGAGTTGAGTGTTGAGAGTTTTCCTGTTAAATTGCTTTTCATTAGAGTTGAAAAGGTTTATTGTACATGTGTGCGCTGCCATTGTGTCCTTCGACTGCTTTTCGGCGAAAAGGATGACAACGAGGGTGGTTGTATTTGACAACTCACATGACAGTACTTCTTAGCTTACACACACACACACACACTCACTGGTGTGTGTTGTCCCACCCAAAGGGGGGGAATGCGCGTTCTTGACACGAGGTACGAGCACATCACACTACCAAAACACACTTGTATGGCGCACAAGCTAAAAGTGCCACTAAGGGAGGTGTTGTGAAGTGGCGAAGTCAGATGAAGTGATTTTGCGATGAATGATGAAGACGGGGAGGGTGTGCGGCCGTAAAGTATGAAAATGACGGATTATGACGGGTTGACGCCTTACATGTGACAGTCGCCCAAGGTCAGTGCGCGAGGCATTCGAGCAAATGTCAATCAGTGACCACGAAAGTGGTGCAATTAGCATATTCCATGCCGATATGAATGAGGACGATCGTCGACTTGCCAATCAGATTTGAAGGCAAACGGTAACCCTTTGATTCGCTGCAAGGGAAAGCAGCGAAGTCAGCGGCATTGCACTCCCTTCAAAGTTTGCCATCTGCGCTGACGTTTAATTAAAACTTGGCATTATTGCGTTTCGATTGAGTGGGAATGTCGAACGCATTCGACAAGGAACAAGGATGGTAATGACTTCCTGCGGTTGCAGGGAGCTAATTACTAATTCGGTTGCTATTGACTTATATTTTCCTTTGATTTGGGGTTCTTTTCCGGGAATCGACAGAAGGGATTTGGTTTCCGAATGAGTTTGTTGAAGAGTTCTTTACATTAACTCTGCACTTGAAAGTTCTTCGAAGCGATGTACGAGTATATTGAAATATCAAGGACTTGTGGTAGCCTGCATTCATGCTCCCTAAATTTAATTTAATCGAAAAGGAGAACTCAGAGGCAAACGGTCTTGTACGAAAGCGGAGAGTCCTAAGCAAATTGCTGTAAGTCTCGTTGCGTGTCAAAGCACGTGGAGTATGTCAATAGGCTCATTAGAGCCAAAGACCTTTTTCAGTTAAAGCCAACTTCAATCTAGGAATGCAATTGAACTTCTTTTTCTTCTTGTGGTGCTACAGTCCGGCGTGGACCTGGGTCTCAACCCACATGCCTCTCCAGTCAGCATGATCTTTCGCCAGCTGCCGCCAGTTGCGCACTTCAAGTTGGTTGAGGTAATACTCCACTTATGTACACCATATTAGCCTAGGCCGTCCTCTTTTGCGTTGTCAGATAAGAAGACTTTTTGGGCCGCAGCAGTGGTGTCCATACGCTCTACATGGCCTAGCCATCTTAAGCATTGTATCCGAAGACGCTTGACTAGGCACATGTCGCTGAATAGCCCATAGAGTTCGTCCTTACATCTTCTTCTCTAGATGCCATTAACGCATACACGTACATGACCAAAAATTGCACTAAGTAAAGGAGGATTTGGATGATCAATCTGTTATTCAAAGCCAGTTTAGTCTTTGGAGAGAGGGCTCTATTACTCAATTGCCTCTTGGGCCCAAAGAAACAGCGATTGGCAAAAGTGATTCTGCTTTTGATTTCAGTACTAGTATTGTTGTTACTATTTACCGTGAAGCCTAGGTAGACGAAGTCATTGACTACCTCGAAGAGTCTGCTGCCTAGTGTGACGCTCTGTCCGAAACGTCGATGTTGTGCGTCCTTCTTTGATGACAGCATGTACATCGTTTTGTCCTTATTAACCACCAGATCCGTTTTAGCCGCTTCTGCTTCAATGCCAGCAAACTCATCATTAACGGCTCGCTGTGTACGTCACATCAATGTCGTCGGCGTAATCTAGCAATTGAACTCACTTTTGGAAGATCGTTCCTCTGGCTTTGACTTGTGAGTTACGCACGATCTTCTCAGGGAGGATTTTAAAAAGGTCGCATGATAGCGCGTCCCCTTGTTTAGAACCTTTTTTGACATTGAAGGTCTCGGTGAGTTTGCTCCCGACCTTGACGGAACAGCAAGATTTCTTCATCGTTATCCTACGCAATCTGACGAGTTTGGTAGGAATGAAAATCTAGACATAGCACTGTATAGCTCATGTCTATGCACACTGTCATATGCGGCCTTGAAATCGACGAATGGGTGGTGAGTGTCAGTTTGCACTTCTTGGGTCTTTTCCAGGATCTGTCGCAGTGTGAAAATTTGGTCTATGGTAATTGCTCTTATGAGTAATTTTTCCAAAGGTCAAGTGGGAGAAGCAGGGAACATCTAAGGGCTTAAATGCATCTTATCTCTGGGCAAAGATCCAAGAAATACTTAAGAATTGCTCTTAATTTGTGGTAAATGTATTTTCTTTTGCTAAATCATTTTTAGCAGCTTTCAACAAACAAATGTTTGATACGGGCACTACGGCTTCTGCATCTTTAAGACTCCATTTTACTTTGAAAGCGTCTGTTTATGGAGTCTGATGATAATTCGGCTCCACCGAGTATCTTTTCTCAGGTCTTTAAGTCAATTATCCTAGGCAGATCGGACAGATATTGTTTCATCCATTCTTGTGCAAATGTTGGGACAATACAAGTATTTTCTATTTCTAGCTTTTTCTTCGTCTGCTGAGGAATTCGCTACAGATTACGATTACCGAGGGCTTCTTGTCCGTATCAGGAAACGCCTTGTTAGAAATTTGACCACCCGCTAGTATTATTTCCAAAACTGCTATGTGTCTTTATGTGCGTCTGTCGAAAGTAATTAACCATCAATAGCTTGTGATATCTTCTTGGACCTGAACTTGAACCTGGACCTGGGCCTCAACCAAAATGCCTCTCCAGCTACTACAATCTCTCGCCAACAATCTCTTGCCAACTTTTTCCAGTTGCGCACTGCGTTAGTTGAAGCCAGAGCAGTGGTGTCTATACGCTCTACATGGCCTGGCCATTGTAGGGATCCTTTGTTGAAATGCTTACCGAGGCGCATGCCGCTGTACAGCCCATAAAGACGCCATCAGCGCAAAATCGCACGCAAAGACAAAAGTCTTCCTCATCCGCTTATAGTAACGTCCAAGATTCCGCGCCGTGAAGGAGGAATTGGATGATCAAGCTTTTGTACAAGTTTTCCCTCGAGAGACGGATCTATTACTCAACCAATATGACTGTTGAGGTTTGAGAAACGCGTGCTTGCCCCAGAGATGCTGTGCCCGCGGCGAAGTCCACAAACCTGAGTCTCCGGATGTGATGTCGCGTAGGCTGCGTCCTCTTTTCCCAGCTAAGAGTTGAAAACTCCTAGAACGATCTTGGCTTGTTAACTGGATCATCAATGGGATGTTGTCTAGGACATCATAGAAGACATCTTTCTCCTCTGTCGGGGCGTAAGCACAATTCAGTTCCAAAATTTAGCCTTAATACGGATTGGCATGAGGCGTTCGCTTACGGAGTCGTAGCTTAAGAATTTTACCTGATTCTGCCTCCAATAACGAATCTGCATCTGAATAAGCACTGCCGTTTCTCTCTCTCTGTCATTTCTCGCTGCATTAGATGTGACAGTTCATTATCCTCCCTTTGCGCGCCCCATTCCACTGCAATTCCTAGACGCGATGATATATTCTTTGTAGGAGTCCGTATGTTAGTCGGCTGTACCTGAACTGTAAAGCCTCACATTCTACGTGCAGAAACGAAATAGTTGTTCTTTAGATGTTTGCTGGGTCCGTCCGGAGGCATATAGGTGTCTGTGAACTTAATTTTTTTTACTTGGTGATGCTACTCAGGGGGCGGCACTAGGAGGCCGTATCTCCACATGGTCTGTGTATAAGTGAGGATAGTGTTGGCAGCAGGCAATATTGAGCGCGATCAACGACATTGCCTCTGGCGAACAGAGCCATGCCCCTCCCCCCGTACTGATGTTGTTGTCCCTATTTATTGCGAGGTATATCGAGTTCTTAACTGCCTGCCAGTAACACACTACTCTAGTAAATAATTGAGTTGTTAGAATGCATTATAGGTGATCTAAAGGATGAACCTAATTTGATTTACGTCGGTGAAAGGAAATGTGTGAATAATTTTAAAATTCTTGCTTCACTATTATACAAAGTCCATTGGATCAGTGAAAACATAAATCCCAAATCGGATTTCTTAAGTCCAACCCGTGCAGATCGTCCAATGCATGCACCCTGCAACGTGGTGAAGCGAAATCCCCTCACAAGCCAGTCAAGTAGATGTTTGCTCTATTTTGATATTCGTAAATAGTTGATGGGAAACCATTAATGCTACGCTCTAGATACTTCATTTACAAAGATAATCTCCAAAAGTGAATTCAATTCAAGTGAAATAAAAAATCCTGTCTTAATTTCTTCACTGTCAAATACCTCCGCTTGAGCTTGGATACTTTTCGTTCCATTTATCTCTGCAGGAAAGAGGAAAAAAACGAGAAAGAGAAATCGAGAAAAAGGATTTTAATCTTCTTTTAGTCTAATTATGACGGATGGGGGACATGAGCTCGCCTCGTAAACCACCGGGTACGACATGGCCAAAGTGCGCAGCCGATAGCAAAAAGAAATAATTTCAAATAAGAAGTGGAGTGGAGTGATGAGACTTAATTGAAAATCAGGTCTCATAACGAAATAAAAGAGGAATTGAATTGGGGATCAAAGTCCGGGCAGAGAGTGGAAGGGCTTAGACGAAGACACTGTGTAACGTCAAACTGCTCTAGTGATGCCTCAAATTCGGTTTAAATTCAATTAGATACGCTGACAGAGAGAGGGAGCGAGAGAATGGCGAAGGACAAGGACTTCTTTCTTCCGCAAAAAGACAGTTAATTTAAGACTGTCTCTCTTTCAATTCCTTTCATCAGCGGTTGGGGAGGGTGGAAACGAACAATCGCTCGCACAAATGGAATAGATGGCTTCTTTCCAGGCATGAAATTCCCTTGATACCGTGCTGTGCAAAAGGTAAGAGGAGGGTGGATGTTTCTCCTTGAATCAGTCATGTTCAATATTCCCGCTTTATTTGTGTTATTTGCTTCTTCCCTGTCTTTTTAAATAAGCTCAGAAAAAAGTGTATTAGAGTGAGAACTCAAACAGAGGGGGACAAGTCGGGAGAAGATCAATTCGGCAAACATGTTCATAACAGGGGAGAAGTGAAATGGGGCTTTGTGTGTTGCAGCACATGGAATGTGCTCCTTTTGAATTAAAGTTTACGTCTGTGCATAAGAACTAGAGAAGCAGAATGCAAATGCAAATTGGACATTATTCAGTTTGAGGCGTTTTCGGATTTGCGGCAAGAAGAACTTTATTGCTGAACTAGTGCTGCTGCTGAGACTAGTCTATGGTGAACTGATACGATTTTAAGTAGCTTCCTTCTTTAGGAGGCCAACAGACTTCTCCTTTTTTTACTGAGGCTACAGTCCGGGGTGCACCTGGGCCTCATTCAACATGCCTCTCCAACAAGCACGTTCCCCCGCCATCTGCCTCCAATTGGTTAAGGTCCTTCTCCACTTGTGTGCAATGTCTCAACCTCGGCCGTCCTCTGTTGCGTTGTCCCAATGGCTCGGATTCAAAGACTTTTCGGGCCGGAGCAGTGGTGTCCGCACGCTTTACATGGCCCAACTATCTTGTAAGACACTTGACAAGGCGCATGTTGCGTACTTAGCCTCCAGACGCCATCAACGCGGACAGGACCAAAAACCGCACGTAGAACTTTTCTCTCACAAAGGCTACGGGCTTCCCTATCCGCTCTTAGTAGCAACCATGTTTCTGCACCGTAAAGGAGGACGGGGATGATGAAGCTGTTATTCAAAGACAGTTTAGTCCTTCGAGAGAGGTCTCTACCACTCAATTGCTTCTCGAGCCCAAAAAAGCAGCGATTCTGCGTTTGTTTTTGTTCCGATTACCGCGGAGCCGAGGTAGACGAAGTTCTTAACTACCTTGAAGTTTCTGCTGCCTGATAGTACACTCTGTCCGAGACGTCGATGTTGTGTGTCCTTCGTCGATGACAGCATATAATTCGTCCTGTCCTCATTGATCGCCAAACTCATTTTAGCCGGTTCTGCTTCAATGCCAACAAAACAACAGACTGTATTTATTAAGATCACTGTTTTGTCTTACCTAAAGGATGCAGCAACAGTCCGCGGTCGAACTGGGCCTCAACCAATATTCCATCTCCACCTGCACTGTCACTTGCAAGCTGTTTTTATTTGTGTACACCAAGTTGGTTAAGGTCCTGCTCGACTTACATGCAGCATCATTGTTGGGTGCTTCAGAATTGTTTGTACGGAAGTTTGAATATTCAGCCTTGTTCTGAATCTCTAAGTCACCCAAAAGTCTGTTAATTCTGTCGATTTCCATTTCTGTCCTTCTCCCTTATGTGATACTATACGTTTGCAAAGTCTAGATTGCAGTCATCAAACTTCTCCGATTAGTAGTTACTTTCGCCAGCTGCCTCAAATTTTGTACCCAAATGTAGTTTGAGATCCTCCTCCACTTCTGAGTCCTATTTCCATCGAGATCCTGTTGCACTGTCTTCTAATTTTTGTTCACAGAGTAACACATTGTATGCGTCTTCTACTTGATTTTTGAATAATAAGGTAGTCGGGGCTTAACAAATCAGAGAGAGACATCGGAAATCATCGATTTCTGTCTTCGGTTTCTCCTAATAGGCTTAAGCGGGTGCCTGGAAGTTTGCATACATTTCTCTGATTGTCTTAAATCCTCATTCTTCTCTTCTTGATACACATGTCAATCGTTTCATTTAATATGATCCGTGTCCATCATAAAGTCCTTGTCCTCTCGTTGCTAAGCGTCAAGTTTATAACGAAAGAATAAAGGGTACAGGTGGAAAAAAAACACAAAAATGCGGAATAGAGGAGAAGGATGCGATATTATGTTACAAACTCTTACCCTTAGGGCAGTTTTAATCATTCTGTCTTGGAAGAGGTTTCTGTCTTCAATGTACATATGTAGGGAAAAAATTGAAATAGGGCTGAACTTCACCATAGACAAGGGCCTATATTCTTCAGCATCAACTCGTGTTTTACTTGCTATTGTTACCTCACAAGCAGAGCAGGTACAGGTGAAGATGTGTTTGGAAGCTTTTTACAGACAATTAGTGCCGATTGAGTATCGTCAGCAACTCAGGTCTGTCTTGAATAAATGCGGCATGAACGTTCAGTTCATGAATCAAATCTACCCACGATGCCAGAGCAGCGGTTCTCTTTCTACAAAAGGTGTCTAACTTCCTCGACCAACGTGGCCCAAATTTAATTTTGTATATAATTGAGGTGTTTAGTTCGGCGTTATTTTGATTTTCGTTTAAATGGACAGCATGCTACTAACCTGACTTTGATTATCGTATAATCCATTTCCCTAAAATTTTAACAAGAACAAATATTTATCATAGTTTCGGCCAGTGTACTCAATTGAGTACACAATCTTAAGATTCCACTTACCAAGGATATTTTCTTCTTTTTCCGTACAGTTTGATTGAACTTTTGTTTTTTGATATTTTATCTAATCCAAACAATTGATTACCGAAACGTTAGGCATATATTTGCTTCAAAACATACCTTTTATTTCTCGTGTTACACAAAACCGATAAAATTAAAACGGGCGACTCATAAAAGCTAACAAAAGCATATGAAGGAATATCTCCACTTCAACAATTATCTTTCAAGTGCCTACCTAAAGCCTACCTTTCTCTAAAACAAAATCTAATTTTCAAAAAAAGTGTACTCAATTGAGTACAGTAGCAGGCAATGGTTAAGATCTTCGAAATCAGTTGAAATGTCGAATTGGCCACATTGAATGTGTACTCGTATTTCTTGTAGGTATTCAAAGCTTTTATTTTCCCTGGATTCTCCTCTGCAGACAAAATTTAGCCCGGAATAAACCTTCCAAATTTACCAAAGCGTCACTTTTCAAAAACGCAATTCGCATCTGTTTCATTTTAAAAAGTGAAGAAACAGCACGGTTCAGCCAGCGCATAAACGTTACCACCATCATCACCGTTCGTAGGCCAGCGTCGCTAAAGAGTTTCGAGCAGCGGCTCCCTGTGGAGAATTACACGACAAGAAGGAGTCTCCCGAGCAAAACAAATGTTCAACAGCCGTACCGGGCTGACGAAGCATAAGATGAGATGAGATTTCTTTGTGGTATCATTCACTGAGACAGTGTTCGGTTAACTCAACATTACTGCAATTGATTCTTCAATCGGAGAGTGCTATACTTCGACGGTATGGTAACGTGGCAAGAATGTCCACGCTCGCCTCGAATGAAGTTTCACTAGGTAGGACACTAATTATCAGACTCTGAGCAAGAAGGTTGAACCGAAATCAACAACTTGAATTCGATGGCAGGTAATCCAATGTGCACAAGATCCTACGAGCGTGCGTTGCCTACGTCAGCCCTTAAGTTGTGACAATTACGACGACGATGGTGATGATTTCCCAGAATGAGCTTCTAATGCATTTGTGTGTTGTTTCAGTAGCCCTTTTAGATAAACTTTTTTTGGATTGTTAACATAACAATGTTTGATGAAGTAAAATCTATCATGCCACTGAAGAAACAATGATTCCTTCTTCGGATCGCTTTTCCTCCTCTACACTCGCCCCTTTTTGCTATTACAACCAAAAATTCTGTTCGCTCGTAACGAGAGAAAAACTTAAAGTTTTATGGATTAAGAACGTTCTTCCATTCCATTCAGTACTACCAGGCTGCACCATTCCCAATATAATCCGAGCATGACTACAGTACATTGCTCGTTAAAATTCATGAGCATTTTGTTGGAGAAAAACTGTTGTCCGTGTCTGGTTATGTCTTGGAAAGATGTAAATTTGAAAAAAAAAAAGAAATGTTTTATTCAATGTCCGACGACTTGTTTTTCATCTGACCAAGAAGTTCTGCGGAATGGAAATTTCTCATCAAATCCGAAAACAGAGAAGCGCTCATTTTTCTTTATCCTAACTTTTCGGTCGTCAGGGCATACAATGATGAATGTGTCATGAACAAGACTTCCGCAGCAGTGAGGATTGTGAAAAATAGGCTTCTTAATACAGACGTTTTGAAGAAAGTGATTGTTTGCTTTATGTTCCTGACTTTTCTTAAATTTTTCCAACGACCAACGAAATGCTAATAGGAAAACATCCTGTTTAACAACGTCATTGACCAAAAATATTGCATGAGCTTTATAGAGTTCATAATGGGCAGAAAAAATGTTTTCTCATGTTAATAGCTTTATTACTACCAACGGAAAGCTATAATGGGGCATTCAGTTTTCGGTTGTGATAGTAAAGCTTAACGGAGCCCCCATAAGGTTCCTCTTTTTAATAAAATCTTATTTCATTATATAGTCGAGACTTGACCATTTGCTGCAAAGAACAATATGATTCAAATGGCCGCTTCGGTAAGATTCACAGCATGAGAGACTTTTGAGGTAAATTTTAACCAATTTTTCAAACATCTCGGGCAGCATCTCGATTAAGAACTTGTAGGTATAATTCTGGCCCTTAGAGCATTTAGGGCTTGAACATTGTTAGATTATATACGCCCAATGTAAATATAATCTTACATCTTGTCATTGGGTAGAGTGTTTGTTGTCGTCAAGCTCGCTTCTGCATGATGGATGATGACGATACTACATGACACATTCCTTTATTTAGGTGCACTTATTTTACAATTGACTGGCTGAACGAATGGCGTATAGGGTCCATCATTGGAACCCACTGGCACCCCTTTGAAACTCATTTTTTCCTACTACACCAAATGAAGTTTAGAGGCATTCCCGTTAGGTACCGCTTAAAAATAAAAAAAATGTATGGTCTATTTGGAGAACTGGAGAGTCTGAAATGAACAACTGAAATTCTTAGAAGTGTAGCCCATCGTAGACAGTGTTGCATAACGATACCTGTTCACAAAACTCGACGTCCTGTGACATGCAATGGAGCCTGTTCTGGAACCCGCCCGAAATAGCATTCAATTGGCAAATATTCTCTAGTATCCCATTTTGACCAAATATCCTTCGATGGGTTTTCACATTTCTCATTTTTTAGATTCGGCATTGAGTCGAACCTTTCGTCAAGAGTGAGAAAAAACTTTGGCAGTGATAAAAATAAGGAGGTATTTTTAAAGACACCTAATTTACATACGTCTTCAAAATTCGTGGATAATGTCAAAAAAAGAAATCGCAATAATACCCACACGAGACCAAGGTCTATCTTCTTTAACAACTTCTGTCACCAGAACAAGCGAATTACAATTTCTTGCCAATTCCAAATATCATACACATGTAGTACATTTTGAGTTTTGTCAGAGTGGAACAAGTTAAGTGGAACACTCAACAAGGGCAAGGAATTCCCTCTTCCTGACTTCAACGAGGCCAAGGTAGTAACACAAGGACTGAAGCCCAACATAGCTGTTGGAAGTGACATCCTACCCGCAGAGCTCTTTAAACCAGCTGAATATAATCGTGTCGGGTGCATGTTCCGTCCACAAGGAAGGAAAGCCCATTGATTATGCAAATTTCGAAAGATCAGCCACCTTTACTGAACGTACAAGTTCTTCTCTACTGTTTTGTGTCAATGTCTAAAATCGTCCTGGAGTGGTTTGATAAATCCTCATCAGAATAGAATCTGGACCTAGGATGTCCACGGGATATAAAATTTTCACAACGCGACAGATCCTGGAGAAGACACAATAAGTGCAAATAGATGCCCGTCACATATTTGCCGATTGAAAAACAAGAACTAGCTATACTGTGTCATTTCTCATCGCATCAGTGCCAAACACGACAGATTGTGACAGGATGGTGGTGGAGGGTTCAAGCTGCCCTATTAGAACTAGAAGCAAACTTATCGAGAGCTTCAGTTTACATTTCTCCGATTGTCTTCAATCCCCATTCTCCTCTTCTTGATACACATGTCAATCGTTTCATTTAATATGTCGTTTCATTTAATGTGTCCATCATAAAATCCTTGTCTTCTCGTTGCTAAGCGTCAAGTTTATAACGAAAGCATAAGGGGCACAGGTGGAAAAAAAACACCAAGCTGTGGAATAGAGAAGGAGGATGCGATTGCACACTCTTGCCCCTAGGGCAGTTTTAATCATTCTGTCTTGGAAGAGGTTTCTGTTTTCAATGTACATATGAAGGGAAAGAAATGAAATAGGGCTAAACTTCACTATAGACAAGGGACTATATTCTTCAGCATCAACTCGTGTTTTACTTGCTGTTGCTACCTCACAAGCAGAGTGGATAAAAATGGTGACAATTAGTGCCGATTGAGTATCGTCAGTAACTCGAGTTTGCCTTCAATAAATGCGAGATTAACATTTAGTCCATGAATCATTAAAAACAGTTTAAGAGAATGTGAACATTCTTGAGAAGATCGTTCCTAGCTCACAAATCAAAGGCTGTCGATTAGTCTGTTTTTTTCTCAGAGTGACCCATCTCCGAAAGACTAACCTCAATTTATATAAGACCTTGATCACTAATGTCCTGCATAAGCTATGACCAGACAAAAACTCTCCGCTACCCTTTTGTTTGATTTCCTAAACGAGGTTACAATTTACAATCTCAGGTACCGTGTTCCTAGATAAACGTAATGATGTCAACATGTTGCTAAATTCGTGATTGTGGTATCACTATGGACCACCATTGTCCTTGACGGCTTATCCACAACCTCTAACCTGGCTTATTCAGAAAATAATGCTTTCATCAGACTTTGCATTCCAAAAACTCTGACGATAGGTACATATCACATGTTAGTCATAAATTCCGGTATACGGGTGTCAGACACAATTCCATTCAACATTTTATTCCTCAAAAATAGAGCAATATGCAATTTTGGGCATTTCGGAATCTTAGCTCTTGTAACATTGACTTTACAATCAGAATCCGAAATTTTGCTTCAATCGTTTGGGAAGTACGGATATCATGACATGTCAAAGGAACGGACATGACGGGTGAGCGGTTACAACGATATTTAAAATTTTGAATTTTTTAAAAGCAATGGTTTTTTAATTTGAACTTATGGATTCCCTGAGGGACTTGCGTTATTTTTCAGTTAATTCCCATTTTTCTATTACAAAGAAAATTATAATTTATCAGCCGCTTAAATTAAGCATAGACTTTTCCACTAAAGACAGGCAGTCTTTACCGTAAACAATTCTTCAAAATACATTTCAAATGTCAAAACAAACACACGGATGCCATCACAGCTATTCGAGTCTCCATTCCACTGAAGCTTATGTTTTCGTAGAATTTATAAATTCCGTTCAGCAATTGTCTCCAGACTCAACACACTTCAGATGTTTTCGCTTTTCCGTTTCCTCCCAAACATATCAAAACAATCACCTTAAAGTTTATTTTTCATTTTTAAAAGTCCAAATTTTAACCTTCCCGTTTAAGGTGCCTCCTCACGGCGGCATTCCTTGGATATTTTCTCAACACCTTACGGTTGAATTCAGTCATTTATGAACGCTTCTCACGTCCTTATGTTGGTTTCTTTTTTCGCTCCCCAACATTCCATTCGCCATTCTCCATTTTTTTTGGAGAGGGTATCGACAGCAAAAAATGCGTTCCAAAGCAAACACACGCACCGAAGTCTCATGCCTTGGAGATGTTGTTCAACTGTGAAAGTGCTTCCCCCACCTCCCTCCCAGCGAACCATCCCCATAGCAATCACACGTCATATCTGATTCACCACGGAGAAAAGTACGTAAAAATCCAGATTTGTGCTTATCCATGGCAATAAGGATCATAATTAAATTAAACGACTTTCAGATGAATTTCGAACCGAACTTTCCATTCGGCTTCACTGTCATACATGCGACTGGGGTCGTGTCGGCCTCACCACCGCAGCGCCACCCCGCGATATTGGATCAGAAAGTAATGAAAACTTTTGAGAGCCCTACGAAAACAAAAACAATTGGAATTCCCATTTTCCGCCCCACCCATCTGCGAAAATAGAACCACACAGGCTGGCGGGGTGGAGTCCACTTCGGATTCGGTAAATAATTCAAATCATTGTCAGCTGCTGCCGGGCGAGTCGAGTGTGTTACGTAATTTACGAATTAGCCCCGAACTCACATTAGGCCAACATGGCACTGCCATTGACACTCCTGTTTCCGATGGAAGCGGATCCATCATTCATTTTTGATTCACTTATGAGAGCTTCCAGGGCAGGAGTCACGTTTGAATAGTTATGTCGAAACTTTGTTGTCGTTCCAACCTCAACCCTCACACACCCACCGTGCCCCGGAAAAGGCCAAAGAGTAAATCACGTAGCAAGATGAAAAATTCAGTTGGCAAGTTTGTGTCCCGAAGAGTCATTAATCAACCGAACATTTTCCCCCATCGTTGTTTCCCCATAATTTCCCAACGAAAAACCGGAAAACTTTGACGGCGGAACATCAGCGAAGGTCAGGGCACACCCCAACTTCGCGTATAACTACTGCCGGTGGCGGTGCTCGTAAAAAGATTATAGTGGCTTCTCGATCGCAAGGACACCACCGCCCGCACGCACACACAGTTACCTCCTATGTAACGATCGATTAACGGATATTGTGTGTAAAATTAAATTCACGGCACGCCTTAGGAATGCCAAAACCCACTGGATACGGAGTCAGCAGTGGTGGGGAGGCAGGGAATAAAGAAACAAAGGCACCACCGCCACCTTTCTGTTGGTAATCGAGCGGAAGTGAGGCAAAGAAAATTTGTTTACATCCTGCGTGCATGACGGGCTATGTCTTCTCTCGCATACGACCCGACCAGACCATCTAGGCGCTCATAAACACACATGGATGTGGGGTGCGCAAGTTTATGAATTCTAGAAAATAACCGAGATAAGCTGCATGCACACAACGACATCATGCACAACAGACTTGAGGCGCACCGATGTGCCCTGAAAGCGGCTGGCTTCCTTGGTGTGGCTGCCGCCGCCATCGCTGCCGCCATCGTGTCGGCTGTTTAGTGATAAAGGTAAGTCGTGCATTGAAGGATACCCGAATTGCAATTACCTCGCCGATGGTGGTGGTGAGCGAAACGCTCGCCTTGTACGTGTCTGGCCGATGTGCCATGGGAATCAGCACGAGCGGGGCACAGGTACGGCGTTAGTTTCGGTGATGGTGCACATGGAGAGAGAATGTTTAATTCTGTTCGTTGGTCCTTCGCAAACACAGCCGAAACTGGAAAATGGCAAAATAGCCTAAAATGTTTACAAAATGTCTGCGCAATAATCGTTATACATACGCTGAGGCTGGCGGGTGGGCAGAGATCATATTGCCTGACCGGACAAGTGCAACTCTCTCCGGCAGGGGGTGGGGGAGAGTGGTAAAGGCTCTAATTGCTTTTCGAGTTACATGTAAACAGTTGAGGCGTTTTAAGACTCTTCAACTGAGTAACCATTTCCCGGAGATTTATTCAATGTTACTGAGGCCATCAGAGGCTACATGATACGGGCAGGCGGAGATGATAAAATTAGGAGTTTGCTTTTGATTTTGTTTGCGTTGGGATAGGGCCACTGAAACTCCTTTAAATTATCAGATTTCGGCTAACGATCTGCATCCATAAATTGTTGACTGGGAAAGATGGGTAGGAAAGTGAAAATTGAATTTGAAAGGTTACAACGTCTCACTTAAGACGTGTTGTCGGTGTACTCATAAAGTGCTTGGAGTACACTGCCACTAACAAAATATCAATCATATGAATGTTTGTACTTCCTAAAGAGAGAGATAACATCTTAAAATTTCTATGACAATCTGATTATTAGGTTACAAGTCACCGTGCTTCAAGTGGCGCTACTTTTGCGATTTTTAAAAACATGGAAAAAACAGAATTTCGCGTGTGCGTGAAACACTGCTTTTTGATGGGAAAAAATTCCGTTCAAGCTCAACAATGGCTTGAAGAGTGTTTCAGGGACTTTGCTCCATTAGAAACAACTACTTATTGGTGGTATGCTGACTTTAAACTGGGCCGTACAGACACCAATGATGCCGAGCACTCTGGAAGGTCAATTGACGTGGTTACAGCGGAAAACGTAAAAAAAGTACACAAAATCGTATTGGAAATTTAGTAAGATAACTGACATCTTAAAGATATCCAAAGGCAGCGTGTACACTATTTGCATGAACATGTGTTCTTGAGAAAGCTGTTTTCTAAATAGGTGCCGCGTTTGCTCACATTCGACCAAAAGCGACAACGTATCGATGATTCTGAGAACTGTTTGGAGCTGTTCCGCCAGAATAAACAGGACTTTTTGCGTCGGTTTATTACAATGGATGAAACGTGGATCCACCACTGCACTCCACAGTTAAACTGACAGTCAGTGGAGGGGACAGCAGATGGTGAACCACGCCCAAAGCGTCTAAAAACACAATGGTCGGCTGGAAAAATTATGGCATCCGTATTTTTGGATCCGCACGGAATTTTGTTCATCGTTTGTTTTAAGAAAGGCAAAAGGAATTACAGGGAATACTTAATGGCATCATTGTTGCGCTTTAAGGAAACAATTGCAAAATAAAGGTCCCCTATAATTGAATGGCACTACAGCCCACAAGGGACCAGGGCCGAGCTTCTACAACAACTTCTCGTGTTGCGCGTGCTACTGTTCCCTCACGAGTGGAAGGACCCTACAGTTTACGGCGAGATTTGAGAAACTTCTCATATACAATTGATATTCTTTGAGTGTTGCCAGCAACTCGAAAGAGGTGGTGCCGTGAAAAATGCGAGGTGTCCCCGTCCGTTAATCGAACCTAGACTTTCTGCGCTGCGGTCGACGCACTTACCACTACGCCACGGCGACCACAAAGGTCCCCTATGAAGAGAAGAATTTTCTTATTCAAGACAATGCTCCGTGTCACAAGTCGTTGGCTAGCAAGGCCAAATGGCACGATTTGGGCTTGAATTTCCTTCGCACCCAAATTATTCGCCAGATCTGGGCTCTAGCGACTCTTTGCTCGAATGACAAGGTGATCGCCGAAAATAAAGTCTATTTTGAGGCCAAAAGTAACTCATTTTATAAAAAAGGATATCGAAATGTAAAAGCGGCATTGAACTGTTTGTGTCACTCTTGCAGGAAACTACATATGTTCATTAATAAAGTTGAATTTTGTATAGAAATGCGTTTTTTGGGTAGTCCCGGGATTTATTTAGTGATGTGTTACATTTCAGAAGTTGTCAGAAATTGTCAAAGACATCCATTTGCATCGAAGTGCCTTTGGCGACGTGTCCAGAACTCTGAATTTGCGATTCCAGTATTGCATGTAAAATAATTCTGTTATTTATGAATTATTCTTCAAAATTAATTTTATCTACACCAAAGTAGTCCACCACGAAGTTAGAATTGTTTATGAGTCTGCGATCTGGTGTTTTATTTTTGATAACCGAACTTTCGGAGATGACCGAACTTTCCTACCTTCTTAGAAAATTCTCAAAGCTACGGAATATGTGCTTCCTGTGCGAAATTAAATTTCTTCATTAGCTCTTATTTGTATATACCGATAACTATGATCTATCACAAGGTATCCATTTATTTAAGGTCATACAGAAACACCACAGTCTACGTCTGGCTACGACACGGCATAAAGAAATCTAAATAAAATTCCTCTTGGATATTAAGCGGATTGTGGTCGTGATTGCGCCCAACCACACACCGAAGGTCTAGGTTCAATTTCTCTGCTGTTCCTCCTTTTTCGAGTTGCTGACAACACTCAAAGAGTGTCAAGTGTCTATGACAAGCTTCTCAAATCTCACCGTTCGGAGTCGGCAAAAAACTGTAGGTCCTTTCTACTCGTGAGAGAACAGTAGCCCGCACAACACGAGTAGTTGTTTTAGACGCTAAGCCCTGTTCCCTTGGGGGCTGTAGTGACACTCTTTATTATTGATGTGGATCAAAGCTATGTTTATCAACCTTGAGTATAGCATCGAGTGTTAAGTATTATACGCAGAAGCGGAGATCTAAAGGACGGACCTCCACTTCATGCAATAACAGCTCTGTTAATCGAAGTTGAAAATTGTTGACTTAGAATGAATAGTCTGCTTAAACTACTTCTATGATGCAGTATCTAACCAAGGACGTTTTTTCGACGAATGGGACGTCCCTAGCTTAGAACAAATACAGCCCTTATGGGTTTCAAATAAAAACAAATCCAAATAGTATATGCCATCGTCTTGGCCTACTTTTGCATGAGTTTATGAGTGTTTACAATTTGGATTTCACAATGACCTTCCACTTGTGATAGGGCCTACAGCAGGATCAGATCAGATCAATCAGGATCGCGTCTGTATGTCTGCTGTTATGTGCTATAAAATTGCTTTTAAATGAAAATGAGGTAAAAAAGTAGACAATTTGGGCCATCTCTTTGTTACTCTTTTTATATGGTGAGATGTCTTGAAAAACAAGATGATAAAAGGTTTTGCTTGAAATTAACGTTACGAAGACAATAAGAAGGAACTTGTGTACAATGTAAACAAATTCTCTAGAACTACTTATATCTAATTTCAAATAAAACAAATAGTAATTTACTTTAACCTTGTCTCATTTCAGAATCTCTCTGAACGCCTTGTCAAAAGTAAGTCTTAGAATTTAATTAACACCCTAAGATCAGATGTCAGATATCTGAAGACGACATCCAGTCTATTACCACCCAGTGCTTTTGTCCAAAAAGTGAAAGAAAAGTTAAGAAAGAAAACTGAAATCTTATAGTGAACATAAGTCCCATTTAGAGTCCTGTTGAATTACGATTTTGACCTTATTTTGAGTCAGTATACACAATGCATAAAGATAGCAAAATGGACGAAGTCCCAATAAAAAACCCTGAAATGCTTTAAGTCCCAAAATATCATGAACCTTGATAGAGCGAGTTTTGAGATGTTTTTTGGCTTTTCTGGATTATGAAATTGGGGAACTTCCAGTCTTCTCAAACCAAACATTTTCTCCAATTCCTCGAAAGCTCAAAGTGGTTCACTGAGCCCCATATTCTAGAAAAGGAAAGTGGCTATAATATGTACTATTGGTCTAAAAGTATACATATATGTATGTATATGTATAACTTTCCTACCCATCAACCTAGGCATTGTACATACATATCTATTCCGAGCCCGCCTGGTTCACAAACATGAATGATTTGTGAACGGCTTATATTTTAAAGCCTTTTTTTTATGAAACTTTCACATCAACTTAGTCACTAGGTATGTGGGCGACAAATTATCTGCTGGATTCTGAACGATGTCGAACATGCTTCGTTGTCCATATAAAAAATACTGTTCACGGAAAGTTATATGCTCCTCACCTTCAGCAAACCTGTTCTCAAACAAACCTTAATTTACTCGACAAAAATTTACAATAATAATTAAGTGGCAGTACAGCCCACAAGGAACCAGGGCTTAGCTTCTACAATAACTACTCGTGTTGTGCGTGCTACTGTTCTTTCACGAGTAGAAGGGACCTACAGTTTTTTGCCGACTCCGAACGGCTAGGCTGAAAAGCTTTTCATTGACAATTGATACTCTCTGACTGTTGTCTGCAACTCGAAGGTGGTGGTGCCGTGAAAAAATACAAGGTGTCCCGTCCGAGAATCGAACGTAGACTTTGTGCGTGGCGGTCAACGCACTTACCACTACGCCATGGCCACGGCGTTTGTTGTTTATGAGCAGTAATTTGCGTAAGCAGTAGTCCTGAAATAGTGATCTTTTCCATTTTCTGGTGAATCAAAGAGCCCGCAGCAAATGTTGAGCGACTTTCCCTAATCACAATTTTCCTTCGAGACACAGTTGTTCTTATATTTCGACTTACCCGCCGAGGGTCCAAGGTTCGGTTAATAGATTCAACGCAATTTTGGACTTCACATCCTTTTTCGAGTTACTGGCAACACTCAAGGCGAATTGCGTTTAAATTTTTTTCGTTCAGACTTGTGTGTGTATCAGTCCTGCGACCCATGAAGGGTCTTAGCCTGAGCTATAGCTGCTTTCCAATCTTTACGGTCCCGGGTACGTTGCTTCCAGTTATCAAGACCAAGCTCTCTAACGTCCGCAATCATTTCGTCTCTATACCGAAGTTCGGCCTTTCTCGCCTTTTTGAACCCAGATGCTGGGATTCGAAGATTTTTTTAGCTGGAGCGTTGTTGTCCATTTGCCGAGCCACTGTAGTCGACGGATTTTTTCTTTCAAACTACATTCACATCTTGGTACAGAGCATAGAGTTCGCGGTTGTGTCTTCCCCTCCATTCGCCTTCCTCGCAGACAGGACCATATATTCATCGAAATCAAATGTAGGTTCCGGCTACTCGTGAGAGAACAACACGGACAAAAAGTAACAGTCTACGGCTCTTTGTTGGCTGCAATGCCGCCCAATATTTTTTGCTTATAACATATAATCACCATTGTTATACATCATCATTAATCTAGTCTGGAAATCCGGCTGCAATCTGTATTCGTTACTAGAACAACTCTTTTATACAGAGCCTGATTAGATCGTCCGTTTTATATTTCTTGGTTTGGGTTCTCAAGTGGGTATATAAAAAGACCAATTCTGCAGTTGCCATTGTAAACTTCAGCGGCGTCAAATCGAACACTTTTCGAACACTTTTCGAACACTTTTATGCTACATAACACATGTGGTTATTGAACAACGCCCGAAATTTAGGTTTAAACAAAATTCATCAATGAGGTATTTGCGGTTTCTGTTTATAACCTTTTGCCAAATCTCGAGGGACTTGTTAATTCTTTTCCGCCAAAATCGCCTGGTCTCTACTGAACCAGATTTAAGAGGCTTCTATATTGTCAACGCTTACGTCCTAAAATGTTTCTACTGGAAAGAATGGTAACCCAGTGGAATTACTCAAGGCCTTGCCTCTGACTCTCAAAGCGGGGTGGGCGTGATGATTTTTGAGGCACTTGACGTTGTCTTAAAATAATATAGACCGGCCTTATTGCGAGGGTCTTTTTAGTCAAATGGGCTCGTTTTCGCCATGTGTGTTACATGTGTACCTTAAAACCTAACCCTTACTTAAAACCTAATGCTAGAATATGTAAGCCGGCCAAAGATTTCAGGTGGTGTTTGGTCCGTGGCAAAACAGTAGCCGACTGCCCCCCGTTGGCTTCCCTACCCGGTGTTTAGAGGGTTAGACGAGGGAGTTTTATTCGCCACCAGAACACTTTATGCTGCCTCGCAACATCCAGTACATCCCACCTCGACACCCCTGTACTGAAGCGGGGGAAATCGTCCTCAGCTCGTCGTGCAACGGTACGGTCGTAGTTGAGTCGCCCATCCACAGCAGAACGGGCGAAATGAAAGATGAGCGGTACTGCTTTCTTGTCTTGTAACAGACCTAGCTTGTCAAAATAGACAAATGCTTCTGGTGGAACGAAACCATTGTAGCGCACCCTTTCATGATATTGTGTGTTAGGATAATGAGCCCCAAAAATAAGATTGTTATCGGAGTCCATTGCTCTTGCAGTGTGTCTCCGGATCAGCTTCAGAATGAAATTATCCACTCAGATCATTTTCGCCCTATTGTATAAGACTTCATTGTAGTAGAATTTCTTGTACTCGGACCAGGGAGTTCGGTAAAGTTGAAGACAGGCCCGAAGGCATGCCCTTTCGAACAACCGCATCCTTTCCATCAGACTAGCTCCCACATTGAACCACACGGGACAGCCATAGGTGAGCATTGGCCTGATTAGGGCCATGTAGCAGATTACCTTTACCCTCGCGTCGAGTTGGCTGTTGTAAAACAGTCTCTTAGTCAGGACAAAAGCGCCTCGAGCTGTGGCCAGAGCAGCATCTATATGTATATCTACATATCCTTGATAACCACAACATTTCTTTTGAGTGTATCATGTGCTCCAAGTCAAACCAAGACCAGCACACAGTCTTCTTTCGACGCATTGTTTGACTTATCCGCTGAAGACATTTGTTCTCTTAATAATGTCCATATTTTATCACATTTTTCGAAATGACGATCAAGTATAGTCAATCATTTTATTTCTCAGGCTAGAATTAAACAGATCATTCTATGTACTTAGCCAAACGCTGCAAACTTATAGCCGTCAGCCTCGCTCTATCAAAGTGTATGACATGTAAATTACCGTCGGAAAAACTACTCATCCTTAGATGCTTCATCAACTGCACTCAATTCAATTAGCCGCTTTGGGGTGCGTTCCAATGGATTAATTGCGTTCCAATATATGTTAAGGCAACGCTCTCCTTGCTTAACTTTTAAAATGTCCTTCAATCAATTGACTTCCTCAGAATTTCAAAACCCCTTTAGCCAACTTCCGCCCACGTAATGCCACGTCAGCTCATGCAGTTTAATCCCCAACGGCTATAGGTCCTCACTTCCAGGGCAACCACAACCTTCTTCGCATAACCATGGGCATCGTCATAAAAGCTGAATGGGAGTGGAAGCAAGTATGTCGGTTTTTATGCGAACTCTTGTACGTCACATATCCCTCAGTTCGGTGTTGATAATCGCCCCTTGGGAAGACTGTCCAGCGCTCGTCAATTCGGGGCGTTCCTTTGTTTGTGCGGCGCGCACAAGTACGCCCCAATCATGCTTGTCGCGTTGCTTGATCTCATCTAACACCCTCATTGTGCTCGCTTCCCTTTCACTTGCTCGGCTTAATGTGCGCCTTTCATCTTGTGCTCGTTGGCAGAGCGAACTTCGCACGGACGTGCAGACATATCAATTCATATCAAATTTCCGCGTGCCCTGTGTGTTAATTAATTAAACGATGTAATTCTGGCTTTAGCGCAGCTCAAGTAGCACCATTACTGGTCCTGGGCGAAAGTAGGCGTCTCGTGAGGAGGAAGAGGCCGCCATAATCTTGCGAAAAATACAAAACCTAATCATTTGATTAATTTCAATTAAATAGGCAATGAAAGCGGCAGTGGTATTGGGTGCGAGGGTGCGGGAATGCTAAATGCTCGAAACTCACGCAATTAATTGCCGAAGTTGGCCGTGCCTATCGGCCACACATCTTGCGCCGGGATGTGCGCGTTCTTTGTGTGTGCGTGTGAAATTATTCTTTTTTTTCTTCTTGGCGTTTCCTCATTATCTCCTCCAGCCCGCCTCCGACTAATTTTTTCGTTGTTTTGCTTGTGTTGTTGTTGCTGGCAGGCAGGATAAATAAACACGACACGACAGGGTGCTACTCTGTGTTGCCAACGTTATTAATTTGAGGTAATTAACCGAGACATTGGCTTGACGTTTTGTACAGGTTTGTGTGTGCAGAAGGGAGGGTGGGGGGGTGGCAGAGAACGCTGACGGAGGGAGGTGTAAAAACAAAAACCAATCCCTCCAGGGCCACAAACAGAACACAGAGGGTGACACACAACAAACTGTCTGCGGTGTGTACTCTGCAAATGTGTTTGTGTTTTGATGATGATTTCGCATGTTGTGTTTGATAAAAACAGGACCTACACGAAGTGAAAAGAAGAACGAGGCAATGCAAATAAAAGAAAATAAATAACAACGAGAACAGCCATTGACTGAGGCAGAGTCAAAGAAATCATGGAGTAGGTACATTGAATTCGTTTCTGTGAAAAAGAAAGCGTCTGACAACGACCTATGAGGGAGCTAATGAAAGACAAATCAGAACATGTGTACATGTGTTTGCTAAGGGGTTGCATCAAGGGAGGCGGAAGCCTTTTAACTTGGGTTTGTGTGTTTGGCTGCATGCGAAACATATTTACCGAGCCACCCAGTTTAGAGAATTCAAGTGGGACCCACATCTGTTTTAGCTATCGATCAAGTTATTGCTTGAGCGCATTGACTGGAGCTTGCCAGAGGTGGGACGGGTTGGGTTGATCTGATTAGCGGATGCACTTCTCTTTTCAGACTTTGCGGGAAATTCTCCAACTTTTGAAAAATTAATCCTTTTGGAAATGATGAGTGTAGTCGTGCAAACTTGCCGAAGTAATTTTATCTTAGCCGTCTGAGTAGAGCAAGTGTAAAATGGTTTGCCCTGGTCCATACGTTTTTTAGAAAAAATCTTATAACCCACCCTTCAACTTCCTTACACAACCTGTCTTATATGCGATCCCATGGCCGTCCTTAAACTATTTTGGGCTAAGGGACTAGAGTTGCTATTCAAATTGAATGCTGCAAGAAAATCATTTCACTTGTCTGTTGCACTAGCAGACAGCAGACGCAAACAGCGTGCCTGGCTAATTCAGTGGACTTAAGATTTCCTTGAATGTCCCTGTCACCTGTTCAGCCATCTCATTTTATGCTGCGCCACAACCAATTACAAGAAAAATGACACTGTTCTCAGGTTTAGTGGCTTGACTGTCGAATGCGATGACGATATCCTTCGAGAAGACGAAAACACATTAAATTTTGTTTCCCTAACGGCCACGGTATAGCAATCAAGAAGCTCTGGAGATTATTTCTAAATTTACAATGATTCATCTCGAGGTTTGATTTTCAAAACGTTTTCTTAATACATTATAAGTGATTTCTAGTCAACTGATTTGTCGCTTTTTCTCGATGTCGTTTGGCAAATTATCGTGGAAGGACTCACATTGAAAAAACGTCTCGTTCACATAAATCAAAATCAGCGTTCGGTATGAAATGTTTTTCGTGCGATTGGATGAACTTAGGACGTACTCTTATTATTGTCGATACCAGCGCAAGTTTGCGTCGCATTTTGCATTAGTGCATGATACTCATCGGATTAGACCACATTCGGCACATAGTAAAGAGACTATAACCGCTGTAGCTGAGGGTGTACATGAAGCCCGTGACAAATTAATTAATCGTTGTTCTCCTCAGCTTGGCTTTATAAACGAATAACGTGCTTCCTGAAATGAAAATACATCCTTTCTGCTTTCAACAAGCCGGAGCAGCGAGCAGTACAACTTATACAAGAACGGACTTGATGAGAAATAATTTTGGTGACCATTTGAGTTCCCATTTTGCTATTGTAAGTCGGCCGCTTAGCACCTTTGAAAGATTTTTCCAGGAGATATGTTATATCTCAGGTCTTCAGTAATAAGCCATCTACGGCTGACGCTTTGGAGAGTCAAACAAGTCGCCCAAAATTGGACCCTGCAAATGGCAACCTTAGATGTCCTGGTGGCCAATTTAAAGTCAAAATATAAATGCCATGAATAGTTTTTGTAAGCGAAAGTAAACAATTTTAAGTTCTCTTTCAAATCTTTGTGTTTAATTTTACGTTACATGCCAAATCTGACGATGAATAACCCCATATCCACCTCTCTCAATGTCCATCCTAAAGTTGATAAAGACAAGAACCCTGAAATTTTCTTATTAAAACTGTGCACTCACTTTGAACAATCAATTTCTCACTTAAAATTTAGCGAAAAGTTTAGATTTCTTAAAAGAATGAAAGAAGTATTTTCCACCTTCTCATGTGGCTACAATATAAACGGCCTTTATTGGCATTCTATGGCTGTGGTGCGTCGATACACACGCAAAAGGTTAAGGTTCGATTCCCGGACGGAAAACTTTCCATTTTCACGGCTCCGCCTCTTTCGAGTTGCTGACAACACTCAAAGAGTATTTGCTGCCTTTTTATAGGCAGCTTCTCAAATCTCGCCATTCGGGGTCGGAAAGAAACTGTAGGTCCCTTCTTCTCGTGAGAGAACAGTAGCTGTTCAACACGGGTGGTTCTTTTAGAAGCTTGGCCCTGGTCCCTTGTGGACTGTAGTTCCACTCAATTATTATTATTCAGCCTCTGGGTTGGGTATGACGTTCCCTATATTCATTTAGTGCTCAGAAGACCTGCTGGATGGAGTCCAATAGCGAGGGATACAACTTATAGGAGACTTAGTATTGCTACGTTGATCGACTCATTGAAATGCCGTCGGTATTCCTCACTTGTATCACCCTTTAATCGCTATCGAGTGATATAGCTGTACTCCTCCCATTCTACAATGCAAACCCTCAGCCTGCTCTTAAGCTTCTTTCTTAAGACCTCTTCTTATGTGAGTATGGAATCAATTCTTAGCCCTCCCCTTTAATACAACCCCTAGGCCATCATCCATTGTATAACCAATGTGTACCGCGAGCTTTTCTCCATTGCTTGCTCTACAACAATGAAACGTGTTCTAACTTCATTCTGATCACTTAAGGGTACTCGCAATGCCTTTACCACGCGCCCTGCTATTGCTATCTTAAGGGTTCCTGTAGACCGAATGCATTGCCACCATAAGAGATTTTAGGCAACTATAACCCAGCTCTACTTTCTATTCGTTATCGCTCAGAAAAAATCAATTCCGTCCCAGTTTTCTATTGTTTTCCTATAAACCATGTGCGGGAAAATTTGAAGTCCTGTTTACATGTCTCTAAATGATAATCCCTGCAGCCACCAGAGAGGAACTTTCTAATCTCTTTCAGCTTTTTAAATTCGAAAAAATTCAAAACTTAGTTGTGCCTTAACCAAATTCGAAATTTTTTTTAAAATGCAAAACATGCTTTTGATAAAATTTCAAAAGTTTGCTGTTCAAAAGTATCCGCGACTTCTTCAACTCATTTTCCTTCATTTCCATAATTTTTTCCTCAGGGTAGGAAAAAAAAAAAGGAAGCACGTAAAACACTCTCTAATCGTTTGTACCCAACCGCATGAAAATTCCACAGGAAATTACCATTCATCATTTCGAATGGAAAAATTCATTCAAGTTCATCCAACACATGCTCAGCCCTCAGGCCTCGGTCCTGATCGACCAAAGGCATTTCACTTCCACTCCCACCGCCCGCGACTGTGTTCGGCGACTCAACATTTTTGGATGTATGCAGGCCCAGCCGTATCACAGTGGATAACAATAATTTTCACCATATTACCCCAGCTGGAAGTAACCAACCTAATTTGACCCAACTTACCATAAAACCTAACCATGGACAGGCGAGTGGACTCCACATCACCCATTGCCGGCCGCGCTCTTCATTCCATCCCTTGTTTGGTTACCAATTTTCTGCCCCTTTTTTTTCCTGGTCTGAATTAACATTTTGACATTGAGATGTCCGTGGAGGCAAGTGCAAAGTGTTCATTGGAAGGATGTGGCGGACGACGACGGCTGGATACAAACAACTCTTGGGTCTGGCGTCGCCAAGGTTGGTCCGGAGAGTCCCTGTTTGTGGTCGGCGGCTGATGATTTTGTCGTTTTGTTTCATTAATTTTGCGAAGGGACGACGTACCTAAATAAATAATAAATAACGGAGAGAGTGATACTGTCACATTTCCTTCTTGCAGGCCGCCCACCACCACCAGTCACCACCGAAAACGTGTCATTTTTCGCGCATCTATTAATAATGAAATTCCCAAGTATTCTCGGTCCGCGGGCAAATTGTCTTATCCACCCCCTGCCACCCTCTGTGCATACTCATTAGGAAAGGGATAAGGAAACTGCGAACGAAAGGATAACGTTAGAGGTCGCGGTAAATGGTTAAAAATTTAAGTCAGTAAGAGATTTTCTTTAAATCCTGACGCTAAGGGATTTTTTTTTTCTCCGAGGTAAGATGCCAGGGATTAAGGGATGGACGGGTAGAGATTGCAGGGCATTCCAAATTAATCGGATTTGTGTTGTCGTCATCGTAGACGTGGTAAATGAAATTAGCTTGCATTTTTCAAGACTTTTTTTCTCCTCATCATTGTTCTCATTTGTTATCCTTCTCCTTCATGAGGTCTTGAGGATTTTCTTTTGGTAACAGCGCATCGTATTCCATTTGTGTGGATTTTGCGGATTCATTGGGGGTTATCTGGTTCCGTACCGCATGAAGTTGAGAAGCAAGACCACACAGGATGTGAAGTAAGACTGGAAGAAAAAACCGTTTGCATGTTTCCTCGGACTTACGTTTTTGATTCGTGTTCGGTTGTCGGCGGCTCAAGAGCTTAGTGAGCTGGGTTCGCTAGTAGTATCATTAAGTTAATTCAAATTGCATCACGTTGACTACGTTTTAATTAGTCTGAAGACAAAGAGATTAGATGCAAATATTTACTTTGTGTGGGTGGCATAGTCGTGACAAGTTGGTGAAGGATTGTTATCCTTGAAAATTGCATTAACATGCTATTCCATCCCAACAGTTTTCTTATCCTTTTACCTGCTTTCGTTTGTCAAGACAGTGATTCAAAGTTTAATAACTTGTCTGTTATTTGCTTCTTGGTCTCCAGCTCCTATACATTTCTTCTTGCTACAAGAGAGGAATGCTTAGTAAGTAACATAACCAGAAGAAGTTTCGGTTTAAGTTGTATGAAGCCTAGCTGGCAAACATCCTTCTTTTTTTCCTTATGAGTGGAGGATCTACATATCAATTTCTACTCAAAATAGCAAAGTCTGTAGAAATCTCAGGTGGATGGAAATGGTTTTTCCACCTTGGGGCATATCCTGAATTAGGGATCCACTGAGTTGTCACTCAGGTGACTACACGTTGTTCTTAAAATCATATTTAAACAAGAGAATGCTTTTCGCGCCCATTAACCACTCGTATGGCTTGAAACCTGTGGTTTTACGATGGCCAGTGAAGGTCAGATGCAAAGAGAGTATAGGGTTGCATCCTATCTATCCATTATCGCTCTGCCCTGATCATTATGAATAGGTAGATAGAAATGCCAACCTTTCCATAGGTCTAGGTCTATAGTACTTTTGTGGAAAATAAGCTGTGCAGCACAAATATTCATAAGAAGTCCGTAACTTGCCTTGATTCCTTTACACATAAATCTGAATTAAAAGTAAATGCCAAGATGACTAACACCTAGATTTTAACTAAGCCCATCAATTCCTTCAAGAAAATATCAGTGAAGAGTTCTTGCTCTTTTCTTGTGCCTGACACATTTCTTTGCTTTTTTTTCAAAAAGGTTCTATTCCTTTTTCGTCTTAACGTGTGTCTGACAAGTTTTTTGGTATCGTCGTCCCTGCTAAAGACTTGCTAAAACTGCACCTAGTAGTTTTTAACCCTTCCGTTAAAAGCTCTATGTGCTCGCCGTGACGTTGTGGTAAGTGCGTCGACCGCCACGCCGAAAGTCACTTATTGTCGGACGGGACACCTCGCATTTTTTCACGGAACCACTACTTTCGAGCTCCTGACAACACTCAGAGAGTATCAATTGTCTATGTAAAGCTTCTCAAATCTCACCGTTCGGAGTCGGCAAAAAACTATAAGTCCCTTCTACTCGTGAGGGTACAGTAGCACGCACAACACGAGTAACTGCTGTAGAAGCTAGACCATGGTCCCACTGCGGGCCCTATTCTCTTTTTGCATTTGGTGGCAACTAATAGACCCTTGGTATTAATGAGCTGACTCATACATATATCGACTCTTTATTTTTATTGCGGCCTTGCGGTCTAATTTTCTCCAGGAAAATCTAATCACCTGCACATACAGGATGATTTCTTTATTCCAGACCATTTTTGTATTTTACGTTATTATCGAGCTTAAGTTGGATTGCAGAGCGGCGATAGAAAAGGCCCACTTAGCCTAAGTTTGAGGGATATGAAACAATAGAACTCGCGCTTCATGAGTTATCCTAAGTTTTATAAAGTCCTCGGTTTTCATCGCAGTTTAAGGTTGCTGATTTTTCGCTTCTGAGTTTTTTGTGTGGACCACATCACGTTCATCAAGGGTTCTGAGGACATAGTCCCCGATCGATATAGCTTAATTTGTACCAAGTGACGGGCTGTTTTTTGAAAAATGAAGAATAGTTTCTTGTTCATCCTCTTCTAGGTAACTTTTTATATGGAATACTCCAATTTCTTACAGAGCTATTCCTTTATCTAATAACTACGACAATAATCAAAAATTCGTAACGCTTACGCTTTTAGACTATTATTTTGCCAAAGTTGTCTAGATATACTGAAGGCATTTCAATTTTTTTAATCGACAATCCTTAACTTGGATAACAGCGCACCTAGCTCTATACCTATACAAGTAGTTTGATACTCAGAATCTTGAAAATACAAAGCCGGAGAAACCCAGCTTTCAAAATGCTGAAAGTCTTAAGCAAGTCAAAATCTGGTAATAACGGACTTCAAAATTCGGCCTGCCTCTATAAATTGATCAGATTCAAATACAGCACTATCGGGTTGATGGTGATTCTTTATTCGTGAAGTTCCATTCTTGTCTTCTCATGAAAGACACTGCAACCATAACTTGGTGCTAAAGATTCTTCAAAATGATCGCAACCATGCCGGTTTTTAAAACAAACAATGCAGAGTTTTTGATGTTTTTTTTTACGTATACAGTGTTGAAGAACATTCCCACCTTATTCCATTTTACCAGGATTTCTCAACTCCAACTTTCGAACGTTAAAATATTTTTGGGGGTGGTCCTTCAGCTGCAGAAAATATTCAAACGGGTGTAAAGCTGCTTTTTGGAGAACAATAGCACCCACAACACATGTAGCTGCTGAAGAAGCTAGACCATGATGTCTTGTGGTCTGTTTTAATTGAAAAAAAGGCTACTGTGCATCGACTCAGGAATCGAGCTGTCAAACTGGAGTCTGTTAGTTTTAGTTTTACATTCTTTCTACAATATTGGGTCAACGACTGGTGAAGAAACCGCGCCTAGTCAAAAATATCACTTGCATGCTCATTTCGAGTCTAAAGTGATGCTCAAAAACGTGCATTATTTTTTATTTTTTTTAATTTGCACATGCACAAAGGGTTTTGAGTGTTCAATTTCAACCCAGAGCAGAGTACAGAGCACAGCACTAGAGACAGACATAGTTGTATGAGGATCCCAATGATTCTCCAATTTTAAATGTTACGTCCAGACGAGGGCTAAAGTACATTCCTAGTGAGACATTTATTGCGTGATTTTCTGATATAGGCAGATATGATGTCTGTGTTTCAACAAATTGGTCGACTTCGCAATATTAACGTCCCTTATTAGTCCTATCGCTCGCTTTTAAACTCTTTCCAGTTGGTGAAGGAAGCTCTTGAGTGCTTACTAGTACAGATTTTACACAGGGAGCGGGTAGTCTTTCTTTATCCAGCGCTATTGCCAGCTTCTGTAATCGTCCCAAGTCAGTGTTTTGTTCATAAACATACCGGAGATGGACTCTTTTTTTTGTACAAGTTCAGACCACTCACAACTTTTATAAACGCTTGAGTGCTAACATTCGGTTTCAAAAGTATTCAATTCCGCTCTGTAGAGCATTCGATTATAATTTTAAGGTCCCGAGTCCAAAGTGATAATCATCTGTTCAAGTTCAAGTCGGCGCAGAAGAGCAGAGTAATAGATGAGGTTATTGTCATCAGCCAAGCAGAGGATTCCTCTACCTTAAACTACGATTCTTGCTTGCATTAGTTAACAACTGACATAGTTGAAGGAAAGTAGAAGAAGTTAAGACACTACGGTGGCTAAGCAGTACATGACCAGACATTCGAACGCAGAATTTACAGCTTTCTTAACTAGTACTATGTCCTGCGAAGCTCTTCCTTTACAAGTTCGAAATAAAACAGTCGTTAAAGAGCAGGCATTGCAATGAAAACTGCCGTTGCGTAGCATCCTAAGGAGGCTCCTACTACATCTTCAAATTTCTGTTTTTTTGGACTGTGAATTGCGGTGGTCCCATTTTGATTATGTTAATGTTGCCCTATGTTAACGATTTTGAAAAAAAAATCCAAATATCCTTCGAAATTTGAAGAATTTTTCGTCTTATCTAAAGAGAGTGTAGTGATTTCACAGCTCATTCATTCACAAAATTCTACGTGCTACGGAGAAAGTTGCTTTCTCCTAGAAGGCTTGCCCCGCTCCCAAAATTCAAAACGATGCCTTAAAAACAACCCCCCTCCAAGCAATATAAGGTCCTATTTTTTTAAAAATATAGCAGATGCATAAGCTAGAAGAAAGCCAACGCTTCGTTTAGGATAAGTGTGTCGACTCGACTTTGATTCCTAGATTCATCTTACAATTTTTCACTGCATCACACCTTTCGGATTGCTCACAAAACATGAAAGCTTGTACTCGACAATAAACTGTAGGTACGCACAATAGCGAACACAATAGATGAAGTCTCTGGCGGACGATAGCGCCATTAAATTTTATTTATATCCTCGCGGACCTGTCAACAAACGTTTTCACCAAATCATGCACGCTACCTCTCCACCGCTGTCAATGGCTATAGCCAAATCCGCTTTTGTAGTCAAAATGCATCCATTCACCCAGACACACGCCCGATTTGGTTTTTTTTTTTTTTTTGTTTTTTAATAGCGAACGAGTAATTAAATGCAAATCTCCGTATGGAACCCATTGCCAAGCCATTTCCGACCCAATTTTGTCACTCAAATTAATTCCTTAAGCGGATTAGAAAGGGATTTCTCCTTTGCAGTAAAACGGCTTTCTGTTTTGTCGCTTTGCCGCGTACGTCGATTTCTTGTAAAAGGAAAGTCCTCCGCCTCCCACCGCAGTTCCATTTTTTCCCATGACCACAGCAAAAATAAGGATGAGAAAAAGGGACAAACGAAAATAAGGTTCTCAGCCCCAGGCCCTTACGTTAATTGCTTTCTTTTCATAAATTCTTCGTTTTCATTACCACCTAAGCGGTGTTTCGCAGCACAAAGCACAGTTCCACCTCCCAAAGGGATGAAGACTGAGCCGGAAAAAAAAAAAACGAAACAGTGCTTTGCTTCACCGGCAGCAGGACTTAAGGGTTGACCATGTGTGTACAGAAGGAGTCTAACTAAGGTCAACAGTATCTCTGGTGGCGCACTAAGTGTAATCCTTGGACACAGCTCAACAGAAACGAATGGGAACCACGGTCCACCGGAAGGTCTCTAAGGCCATTCATGCCATCCATGGTCTTGCTCGCTCTTCTCTTGGGCCTAAGATGATGGTCCGTGGAACCTCTCCTCTGCTGCTGCAGCGTCGGCTCAAAGGCGGATTATCGGCGTCTTTGAGGAACTTTATTTGCACTCGACTGTGTCCTGTAAAGAGAGAACGTAAATACACAGCTTTTGTGCGGGCCCATTGGGGTGGATCTCTGTGCTCCTTTGCCCTTAACAAGTTTCCGAGATTCCAATAAGACTGTCATAAACTCGGGTTTTAATTATCCCCGCCGATGAGGACAAGCAAATTGGAAAAATAAAAGCGCTTTGCTGAGAGGCAGGACTTAAGAACACAGAACACTGACACAACCGAGAGAGAGTTTTGGGGGAGGCACCGGGGAGCAAGCGAAATTGAAAGACTCGTGCTTGTGTTGGAAAGCATTGATGTGTGAATTTGTGGGGAAAGGATAAATGCCCTAAATAAACCCTGAACCATCACCGCCCGCAGCCACCTGGCAACGAGAAACTACCACCGGCCCCAACACCATTACCATTCAGCTGAGCCCTTGAATTTTGGGGTGAAGCCTTCTGCTTCCTTGTCGAACAGCGATCCTGTGAGACAGCAGTGTGCTGTGTATCGTATGTTGGGCATGTGTGGTCGGGGCTGTTGTGGCCCGGCTTCCCGGTGCGCCTCCAATATTCATTTGTCAGGATGCTGCCTGTCAAATGGTGAATAATTAACGAACCCTGGATGATTTCAATAGGCTTTCGGATTTCTATAATTGAGTGTGGCTAGCCACGTGCTGCATTATTTGCCATTATTTGCTTGATGCCTATTAAATGAGCAGTGGAGAGGGTCGAGCATAGGACAACCCACGTCCTGGAGGCGGAGCGACCTGTCCATACTGCGGATATGTGTCAACGTAGGCGAATCGCTTTTGGGGTGTGGGTGCAGAAGTAGTCCTTCCATGGAGCGATATGTTGGGAAGATATATGAGCGTGAAGATTACTTACTGCAGATGAAAGGTTAGTTTACCACCTTGGAACTGCTGGACTGCTGACTAGACGCTGCTCCTCTGAATTGGTATTGGTTTGTTCCGGGCAATTTGAGATGTCGACATTGTTGGCGTGGACTAAGCTTTCAGATGTCTAACAACATTGCGTTGACAGTAAAAACCGATGTTTTATTACCTTGGCCATTAAATTAGCATTTATTTCGGTTTTTAATTTAATAAAAAGGTTTTTTCAATAAGTGTGCTGCTCTGGTCTTAAACGCACATAAAATGGGTTTTGTTAGATGTATTCATGCGCGTTATTTGAAGTTACGTTTTATGACGTTAAGTGAGAGGTGAATGTCATTCAAAGGTCATCTGGACGTTCTTCTGCAGGATTTTTTTTTCAAGACAAAATTTGTATTCATGACCCTATGGTGTGAAGTAGGATTTTTGGTTGGTTGGTTGAAGAAGAGATGAAAGTCAGATCTCTGAACGAATAATTGTGGTGGACTATAAGGGACTTATAACCCACATCCCTTAAACTCAATCATCGGTTTTCTACTTTTGGTAAAGTTTCCTTTTGCACCATCTCCAGCTGTGTCCATGTTCTCTTAAATTGGTAATTTATGCCTAGTTGTCGTATTTTTTAAAAGTTTAAGACCCAGACGGAGGCAGTGGCAGAAGCAGTGTGGATTGTCATCTATTTCCATTTCAAAGCTACAACCCCTGCAGATGCTGTCCCAAATGCCACCCATTTATTTCGAATTATTGTCGATGCCATATGCTTGTCATATGCTGATTGAAAGCATAGACGCCACGACGTTCATGGCAAGACAATAGTGGCCAAGTGGTCACAGTTGGATATAGGAGTACGCCTCCTAAGACCTAAATCTATGTACTTGTCCGTAGGGGTATGGAAATCTTCAAGAGGTGTGTGAGATAAATTTTATTTGTTCCGTTTGGTATTACATACACTTACATACACATTTTTGCTTAAAAATTCCCCTAGAAATAAGTTTCAGAATCTGCGCCTTCATACTCTTCAAAAGCAGTTTCGAGAGATAGTGAACTAGTGAGAATACCAGGCCTTTAATTTGTTGTGAAACATGGTGGACAGCCGTCATGATGTCTGAAGTTATCTGGGTGTCACTCTGTTTGTCACAAAAAAATCCCTCTTACCACTCTGAACGGCAAACCAATACTGACTTCGGTCTTTTGATTTTGATTTCGGAGATGTTAGGAGCTGATGGCCTTGCCAGACTGGTCGAGTTTACTAGTTGTACCAAATTTACAACGAAATCAGCAGAGTATGCACAGACTGAAAGGTGTTTGTTAGACGTATTCGGACCGGACCGTCTCGACGAAGGTCGCGTACACAAATGAAAAAGGACTCATCCAGCTTGATGTGTTGGACTGAAGAGTTTTCAATTAAAATGAGTACAACATGCTATCCATCACAGTCGTAGCTGTGTAATTCTTACACTTAAGCGTCTGAGGAGCTGCATGCATAAGATCTAATTTTGAGCGATTTTTTCGAGCATAGCAACTGGTATCTCCCTGAGAGGATTAGCTTTAGAAACGTCAATCATAGCTGGCTTATTCCTGAAGACCTGAAGCTTTACATATCCCCAGAGAAAATAGCCCGATATGTGATATAAGAGAAAGATAAATTTACTTCATCATAACGTGAAATTAAGTGCATACCTGATTGTTTTCCGAAAAATGTGCTTGTAGCGCCGACTTGTGGAAATCTGAGCTCACCGAGACTTTGTGTTTGAATTTGAGGAAGAGCAAAATTCATTAACATGCCCAAGTTGCAGTTGGGAACGACGACGAATCAATTCGTCATGTTCTTAGCGTATGCTCTTCACTGCGTGATGGATGTGGTCTAACCAGCCGTGTATCATCCACGAACGCAAACTGAGACGGATATTTGCGAATGGTCATAAATAGAAGAATGCTGAACTTCTTAATATAATTGAATAATTTTAAGAATATGTTGTAATGTGAGTCTTTCGCCCAGAAGTTGCCAAACGATACTGAACACAATTGCCAAATCATTTTACAGGAGTCACGCGAGTTACGTCTTTTGGTGTTCTTCGGATACCAAAAATGAACGAAAAATCATACATATATCATATACTTTATTCTTGTTTAAGTCGACCGTCATGTCCGATGCTTGAAGTAAAACTTGCCAATTGTCTATTGCTTCTCATCCAGACAAGCTGCACTTCGCGGAAATTACTTACTCAGGTGTTTCACACATTGAGTTAATTTCCGCAACCAGACTGAGTCGTGAACGGTGGCAGTTTTCAAAAAAAATTATAACTTCAGGTCTTCAGCCAGTTCGTCTGAAGTGTGTAATAAACACGGTTTCTTTTAAACTTCTATTTGGTAAAGTGTGTGAACGTAGCTCGCGTTGTCTATCAAAAGAAAACTATTGAAAACGAAATCTTACGATGAATCATTCTTTATGTTTTCACACGCATTTTTTGGTCAAAATTTACCTTTTTAAAACTGTTTACTCCACATTTCAACTTTAAGCAGCTATGCCAGATTTTCAAGGCAGTTTTGCCCACAAACATTTAAGAAAAAAATTACGATATTAAAATCAGCCACTCCAGGCTTTATGTAAATGGAGCTAACAGTAAGTAATATAGGTCTATTGTGCTATCGAAAGACTAGATCTCAGATGATTTAACGAGTATAGTGGACCTAAAGTTTTGAACCGGCTCCGAATGGCGAGGGTTAAGAAGCTTTTCAAAGCACCCATTGAAACTTTTTTGAAATTCGAAAGAGGCGGTGCTGTGTTGTTCGTTTAGTTCGGGGATCGAACCGGGGAACTTGGCATGTGAGGAGATCCACGTACCAACTACAGCAGAACGACCTTATTTCAAACAGTAGAAACTAAATTACTTAAAAAGCCATCAAAATGCTAACAATTGATGGAAGTAAGCAGTTTTGATAAAAAAAAAAGAGTCTAATGGAGAAAAAGCCTAAACAGCCTTAACCAAAACGGCTTACATTTGATTGTAGACGTACATATATACAGAGCACTGTCTGATGGGGGAACCGTGCGGAAAGGTTCGATACCCCATACAATGACATCTGTAGGAGTTGACTGAATGGAAGTGAGGATAAGACCGTCCTTCCCTACCTCCGAACCTACCCATTTGTTGCAGTAGTCAGAAATCACTTCCAGAACAAAGTAGACACGCTAGATGATTGAAGAGTAAGAACAATTAAAATATTGCCTCGGAAGAGAGGCTAATCAAACTCACGTCACAGACCGTATGAGGATCACGTAGTCCACATCGCAATAGTCCGTAAGTATATTTGGTGGGCTTCAACAAACTTACTAAACCTAAGCTAACCTGTGGCTTGATTTTGAACTTAAATAAGTCATGTGAAACTTATTTTGGAAGTCGGTGTTATGTCTTGCCGATGTCTGCTGGCCACCTCGAAACTGCGATTTGATCCCTTTTGGAGGTCATTTTTTTTTTTTGTGAATTAAGAAGGAATGCTATGTCAACAATCTGCAATTGATTTATGCACGTATAGCAAATATCATCCCAACAAAAATAAACTAAAACCATTAACTAGGTTTAAAGGGGTTAAGGGTGATATCGTCAACGCGTTATCCTAGTTCCGGTTAGTGACATTTAATAAGTATAAATTCCCAAAAAAAAATTTCGGGAATTTCGTCGTTTGGAGACGGTGTTACACTGCAGCCCGTAAGAGAATAAAAATAACAAGTCGTTTTCGATAACGCTAAACCTACGCCTTTTGTGGACAGATAACCCAATTTCCTTTTTCCCCTTACTCGTATGATGTGTAAAAAATAGATATTCTCTTAAAATTTATTTTAACGCATTAAATGGTGGGCAAAAGTCCACCGGGCGAATATAAACCCCACCAACAAAAGTTTTATAACGGTTTCCTGTTGGTTGACAAATTTTCAGTTCCATCGCAAGTGCTGAGCGCGCCATCCTTGTATCCGAAACTAAAATGTGTCCCACTGTTACACTTGCATCCACTGAAGTTTGTCCTGTAAGCCACCGAAATCGAGTCGAAGCATGAATTTAATAAAACCCCTCATAGATCACGCTTGCAATAACCCCGCAATCAACTTCAGCATCGCCCCACTGCACAGGGCGCGTTCTCGGCGGCGCGCCGCAAAATATTTGCGTTCCATTATTTTGCCATCATTATTATGATATGATTAAAATTACACAACTAACAAGAATCGCCGAATGGAAAAACGCAATAATTGCATTTCACAAAGTAACCGCACCGACCCGCCGACCGCTCAGTGCATTATGGAGAATTTTAATTGCAAGCCCGCCGCCACCGCCGCTGAGGAGTGAAAAGAAGTGGCTGCATTAATTATTTTAATTTTACCTCGAATATGCCGCAACCACAAATTCCACAATCCAGCTGTATAATTGAAGTCCTTTTGTTTCGAAAGTCCTTCCCCATAGCGGTATGCTGCATGCATCCCTGTACGCTTTGGCGCTTTGAATTGTGACTGGGCGTAGCTGGCTACGAACGTTTGTGTTTGTGTGTGTGTAGTTTACTTGCGCCATCATCAAGCACGTACAATGTCAACAGGGACGACACAAGTGCGCTCAATGGATGCATTCAAATACGCATTTGTATGTAAAGAGGCGTGTCATTGAAGTTATCGTCATAACGAAGCGCATTCCCCACATGGAGGACGGCGTTTGTTCCTCCTCGGAAGACACAAACCGCAGCCGGAGTTTGTCGATGGGGGTGGCTTTTAACGTATTTTTATAGCAAATTAATTGCACTTTGTTGTCACATTATCCGATGGTTGAGAACAAAAGTTCATTAAGGGGATCTATTAGGGTTTTTGTTGTTTAGAGACTCGTTCTTAAGCCGCACTACACGAATATGCAATGCTCTTCCCAGCTCAATATTTCCCTCTGATTACGATCCACAGACATTTAAAACCAATGTGCACCGGTACCTCCTCTCCATCTCTTCCCCTATACCTTCGGCCCGTGCTGTGACTTAAATCCGGTCACTTGAGGATAGTTAAGGGTAGTCGCAACCGCTTTAGCGCGCCAACTATACAAAAAAAAGGTTTTTCTGTAAGGGTGGATCGATTCTGACATTCTTTGACTGTTATTTTGCCAGCATCCGTCTAGTAATGACTTTTATGTCAGTCAAGCGATTGATATAATAATTCAGGGTACACATAGTAAAGCTCTTGCCAATTGCTGTTTCCTTGGGCTCAAGAGTCAATTGAGTAATAAAGTCCTCTCCCGAAAGACTAAGCTTGCTTTATATAACAGCTTGATCAACTCAGTCCTACTTTATGGCATTCCAACGCGGATGAGGAAACCGTTAGTCGAGAGAAAAGTCTTGCATGCGATTTTTGGTCCTGTTTGAATTGATGGCATCTAGAGGAGAAAGATTTAGAGCCGAACTCTATGGGCTGTACAGCGACATGCGCCTGGTCTAGCGTCTTCGGATACAACGCTGAAGATGGCTAGGCCATGTAGAGCGTATGTACACAACTGCTCCGGAAAAGTCTTCGAGTCTGAGCAATTGAGACAACGCAACAGAGGATGGCCTAGGCTACCTTACTTCCTCTCCCGAGTCGCCGACAGTACTCAAAGAGTGCAAAGTGCCAGTGTGAAGCTTCTTAAATAAACTGCATATATAGAGAAAATAATAGCATTCGCAAAACTAGTAGCTGCTGCTGAAGCAAGACCAGTTTACAAATTTCAAGATTGATCACCTGCATAAAAAGAGCACTTTGACTGTCTGGTTTCAGCAAATAATCCAGTCTTGCTAGGTGATCCTGTGTCTTCAATTATTGCACGGTTTGGATTCTGTTAGCACGCAAACGAATATATTTCCGCAAAATCTTCAATAAAGTGAATGGACACATATCCAATATCCTTATTCGGGTCTTCCTATGTGCTCTCTGCACGCTCTGCAGCAGCAATGACTTCCTTGGTACGCACTCTATGACATCTCTGTGGATGACTGCAACCATTCAGAGTAAACGTGGTGCTTGAAACGTTCGAAAGTGTATCGAATTACTTGTCTGGTGGACGATTATGTTGCCTGTAAAATGAACGCAGTTTGTGATAGTTTTTTCGAACCGTCTATTCGTGTTGAAATGCCGAGCCATACTAAATAGAAATCATTTGACAGCTGAGAAAATGTTCGCCAGTTGGAATAGTGTTGCTAACACAAGGTTTTATACCCCTGACAAACAACAACCAGCAAAGAAGAAAGGATAAACGCAGAGAATTACATAAATTTAGAAAACGAACCTGTGTATCTGAGGTATCATTGGTGCAAAACTTCACTTAGCCCTGTCGGACTTGCAGCCCCTAATTTTCTGCATCAACTTAGCTTTGTTAAACACCAGTGCTGCGCACCTTTGTAGAATTAACAATTTCGAAATGTGTCCGCTTAAGGACTTTCCCAAATTGTAGAAGTAGAGAGTTAATTAATTTCAGAGTCTACTCCCAGTCCTCACACAACATAATTTCGAAATACCCCATAAACTACCTTCTACTGAAGTTTGAAACAACTCCACAATATTTTGTTTCAAACACATAAACTCAGTTCTAAATACAATGAACAATGCAAGAATGACCCGACCTTACGAAAATTAGGACTCTCACCATATGTTCTTGTGTTTTCCCAGAAACGACTGCAAACCAGTCTCTGTTTGTCTCCCAAAACGGACGGAGATAGATGCACACCCACCTTCTGTTGAAGAACAAATGTACTTCTCATATCTCACACAATCTCGCAAATTTATATCTGTCATGGAAGCAGTGACAAATGACAGAGGAAATGCATTTTTACCGGGAAATGTGTGTATGTTCCTTGTGCTATTCCCTGGGAAGAATGCAAGAAAATTTTACTCATAGTTGAACACGTTTTATCATTTTAAGGTCACCGTTGGGGCCTGGGCAACATGTTTGTAACTAGAGATGAAATTTACGTGACATATTACGCTCAGTGCTGAAGGGAATTTAAGTTTTTTTAACGGCGTGAAAGAGATAGTTGGGTGTTCAGAAATTATTTTGAGCAGTCTTTATGCTTTTGTTTACATAGCTGGGGAGGTATGAAGGTTGAGGCCCAGGTCCACACCAGACTGTAGCGCCATTTGAGGCTTTAAAGGTTTTTCTTTTCTCTTAGCGTTAAAGTTTGGGCTTATGACATTTCGGTAGACCGGAAGGCCTTATATGCCACCTTTGGAAAATACACTCTCTATGATTGCATCTAATTGAATGTTGTAAGACTAGTGACTTCTAAACGCTGATGAAAGTGGGTAATAATTTTTTGTCGATGGTTTGGCAGGTTTTGGTTTGACTAAATCTGAAGGAGGAGTTTCACCGCCGAGGCTGTGTGAATTCATAATTCTGGACAAGCGACAACGCACACTTTGCTTAGAATGACGGGATCTTAAGGAGTGCACGGCTTAGCTTCAAAGACTGTTTTAATCTGAGCACCTGTGTATTATATACCCCCGGCTCTGTTGGCACACGCATATCGACGAGTAACTCATTGAACTAGCTGTACCCAAGTACAGATAGTTTGTGAGCAATCGTGCTGTTTGCAGGGGTTTGCTGATTCCAGTCCAGTCCCATTCTCGACTGTAACACCACGAACACCAACGCCGATCTAAGTACCCACTTATTGACAACTTTCAAAAAGCATATTCCTTACTCATGTGTGCATTAAATTTTCTCAGAATAATCTCGATGTCACGGCAGTAACACTGATCATTTGTTTTTTCTTGCAAATCATTGCAGTCCTGCTTTCTGTTGTGGTTATTCTTTTCTAAGTCATAATTTCCCTTTATCCTTGCTGCTATAGTTCTTCTAATCTGTGGGAATGTGGGACAAATCACGGTGCTGTTTCCGAATTTAAGCCTGATGTGGATTATCCCCTCTGTCGTTTTGTGTGAATGCCTTTAACCGTCCGTCAATAACAGGATAGGTCCACATCAGTGCGGTTTCAGGCGAGGGAAGTTTACAATCGTCCAAATCTTTACACCATGGTAGATGCTGGAAAAGACACAAGAAGTACAGACCGACACTTACCACCTGTTTGTCAATCTAAAGGCCTCATATGACAGAGTACATAGAGGCGAGCTATGCAGGGCCATGTCTTGTTTTAATATTCTGGATAAGCATTCCTTCTATACAGAACACTCACTGCTCCATCAAGGTCTCTTCTCCATCAAGACCGCTTCTCCATCAAGACCGCTGCTCCATCAAGGATGCTGCTCCATCAAGGTCGCTGCTCCATCACGGTCGCTGCTCCATCACGGTGGCTGCTCCATCACGGTGGCTGCTTCATCAAGGTTGGTGCTCCATCAAGGTCCCTGCTCCATCAAGGTTGCTGCTCTACAAGGTCGCTGCTCCATCAAGGTCGCTCCCCCATCAAAGTTGCTGCTCCATCAAGGTCGCTGCTCCATCAAGAGCGCTGCTTCATCAAGGTCGCTGCTCAATCATGATGATGCTCTGAACTCATCAAGATTCTAAACATCAGAAAAAGTTTCAGATAAGGCGACACGCTGTCATGTGACTTCTTCAACATCATTTTTGAGAGGATCATGTGAAACTCAAGGGTTAACACTAGAGGCGCGATCTCCCAAAAGTTCATTCAAATGCTTGCCTACTCAGATAACAGTGACGTGATGGTATGATTACAGTCACCCGTCAATGAGCCATCAATTAGTTTTCTGGCATTGAGACGGAAGGGTCCTAAAGGGGTCTAAATGTGAATAAAGGAAAAATAAAGTAACATTACATTAGTAACTTGTCACCAGGAAAGGACGCGCAACATCGACGTCGAACGGAGAGAGCGTCATTGTAGGGAGCAGAAACTTTGAAGGAGTTAAGAATTTCGTCTACCTCAACACTAGAGTGAACAGGGACAGTAACACCAGGACAGAGATCAAAGGCAGAGTTATGCTTGCCAATCGATGTTTCTTTGGCTCAAGGGGGAATTGAATAACAGCACCTTCTCTTTGAACAACAAGATTTTATATAACTAACTTTCTGCTCTATGGCGCAGAAACATGAACCCTATTGAAAGTGGATGAAGAAGTTTTATTCGTTTTTAGAGAAAAGTTCTGCATGCGTTCTATGGTCGTGTTTGCGTTGATGGCGTCTGGAGGAGAAGCGTCTTCGGATCGAACCTTAGAACTAGGATCGGTCACGTAGAGCTAACAATATTGGCTTGAAGAGTCTTCGATTTCGAGTCATTGGGGCAAGTTAGCAGAGAGCGTCCTTGAACGAAATGGCGCACACAAGTGGAAAAGGACGTCAACTGTGCATAATCGAAGGCAACTGCCGAAAGACATGACATGCCACAGAAAATCCAGCAATCACTGTTTTCTCTTAATGTCACATTTAAATGCATGCTTGATACTGAGCGATAAATTAAGTGCCGCTACAGCCCACACAGGACTCCTCCATGAATAGAAGTGACCTACAGTTTGTTAACAACTCGGAAAAAGCTTTACAATCTCTCAAAACTTCATTTCACTCTAAGTAGCATTGATCACTTGGAGAAAAGACCTAATTCCCTCATAAAGAAAATATGTACTCCCTTTAGCCAAAAGTTCAAAAACAACCTTGACTTTTGCAAATAAATGGTTGACACCCCACCCACCGATAGCGGATGACACCAAAGCATTAAGATTAAGACAGATGACAATCAAATGACCTACTGCTGGCTATAAACTCACGAAACTGCCCTTTTAGTCCCCTAAATCCGATTAAGATTGTAAACGTCGTCCCACTAATCCACTTCTCAAAAAGCACTGAAATTAAAAACCCCCACTGTCTGTGTTCCCACAGAGCCAACAATGACAACAATCTGCACTCAGCTCCTAACACTCTGTTGACAGATCCTTCTCAAATTAATTTCACTATATACCTATAATTAGAACAATATTTGATGGAAATTGTCACGAGGAAGTTTTAATTAATTCCCCATCCACGAGTGACAAACAACAACCCTCCCCCCGGATCGTTGGTGCAAAGTCAACGCTTACACTGGCTTCAGTTGCTGGCGTGTGATGTGGTGGTGACGGGGGCGGTGGCGGTAGCGGCAGCGGCGGCGGAAATGTGAAGGATGCAAGGCGTCTAAGATTTCATGTGAACCCTCTTTTGCGCTGGTGTTATTTCAACGTATTCAAATTAAATTTGTGTGCCAGGCAAGTGTGCGGCGACCCCTTTTACCGCAGCCACCCCAATCATATCCACAATGAATTTCCCATATCAAAACCGCCACCGCATATGCAAACAAATGTGTGAAGGCTCTCGTGGCCCCTCTTCTTTGAGCGGTGGTGTCTGCCAAATACGGTCGATTCATCGTCCCCAAGTGTTGCATCACTTCCGGTTTGAGAGCTGGGGAGTAATCTCATACGCGGCTAATTCGTTGTTTTAAATTCAGTTGAAATAAATTTAATAACTGCAAATTCAATTTCGAAAATTAATTCTTCGCAAAAAAAAATTGCGAAAAAATTCTCTTTCAGGTGCAATTTGCATGCCGGCGTCAATTTGGTATTTATGAGACCATTTGACGGTACATTGCAGGCCATTTGTGGACGAAACGCTTAATTTTTTATGCGCCTCCCACAATGCAATGTCGTTGCAGTGACCTTCAAAGTGTGGGTAGATTTGTGCATGCGTCTGCCTGTGTCTATGAGTTCGAGTTAGTTGCTTACCATTTTTTTGCTGCACACTTTGGTTGTGGACAGCTACTTTTGTTTCGGTGCAGAGTCCGGACTTGGTGGCCACAAGCGTAGGCATTGCATTTAAATTTGGTCGGACAATTTTTTGAAGACTTTTGTTCTGAAATTGTCAAACTAAAAGTATGGTAGCGTAACCTGAATAAGCGTACAATAGAAACAACTTCAGCTAGGTCCTTACGCATGGAAGATCTTACTCAAGCTCTAATTAAAGCTGTGTCGGTGAAAACCAGAGCAAAACGCAGGAAGGAATGAATGCAAAGAAGAGTGTTTCGTTGCAGAGTGCCACAGCGGCTAGAATAAATCTTTTGAATTTTTAGGGACCTCAAGGAAACAAAACTCTGTATGAATATGAGTAATTATGCAACTGGAAGTTTAAATGTCAAGCAACTCCGGTCGCACTTGCGGAAATTGCTGGTCAACAGATCGAGTTCTGTGGAGTTTTAAAAGGCGGTTTAAAGTATTACGGGGAGAATCATTAAATTGCGTCGCCATTGCAAGCATGGTAACACAAGGCCAAAAATCCAAAAGCGAAAATTTTTCCTGCCGAATTTTCGGGCCGGAGCAGTGATGTCCATACGCCCTACATGGTCTAACCATTATAAGCGTTGCCTCCGAAGACGCTTGCCTTGGCGCATGTTGCTGTACTGCCCATAGAGTTCGTCGTTTAATCTTCTCCTCCAGATACCATCACAGAATAGGACTTGGATGATCAAGGTGTTGTAAAAAGCAAGCTTAGTCTTTTGTGGTCGCAGGTGCGTCGACCCAAACGCAGAAGGTCTAGGTTCAATTTCTGGACCGAACACCTCAAATTTTTCACGGCACCACCTCTTTCGAGTTGCTCGCAACACTCAAAGAGTATCAATTGTCTATGAAAAACTTCTCAAATCTCGCTGTTCGGAGTCGGCAAAAAATTGTAGGTCCTTTCTACACGTAAAAGAACAGTAGCACGGACAACATGAGTAGTTGTTGTAGAAGCTAGGCCCTGGTTTCTTGTGGGCTGTAGTGCCACTCAATTATTATTATAATTATGTTGTCTTGCAAAACGTTGTCATTTCAGAAATGCGAAAGAGTTCCCAGAGAGAAACCAGATTGATGGTATTGTACTATGACTTTTTGTTGTACCGTCCTCTTCCACAGAGTCACCATTCACAATCACAAAACAACCAAACATCACAAAATACAGTTTCGGTCTGACAGTTGTTTCTGATCCTCGTCGTTCTCGCTTTGGCTGATTCTCGAAAACAGATCCCGGGGTTGTATAGTGCTCAGACAACTGACACAAATGCTTTTGAAAAGGAAACATAATGATGTTGGAAAAACGACTGTGTGTGAGCTATTTTTCTATTTCATGCCCATCTGAAATCTGAATTAATGATGAATGTTGTTTTTATCGTCCATCCGTGGATGGATTCAAAAAAACATTTTTTTTTTTGAAAAAAAAAACCTCGAAATTATATTGGAATTCTAACCCAAGGGCGATTTAAGATTAAGATTTAAGAAGAAGCCTGATTTTTAATGGTTAAACGACTGGGTTTTTCAAGACAATGCTCACACAGGCCAACATTTTTAACATTTGCATGAACCTTCTACCCCTTACTACTAGACCACAGGACATTGTCTCGTGCGACATTGCAAGAAATTTGCCGACATTAATCATCTTGGCAAAATACGACACATACATATAATAATGCATAGTTTGAAATATCACCTCAGTTATTGAAATCAAAGTATAATTTCAAATTGTTTATGATTGTCCTATTGGTGTCGTCTGATTTTGACTGCTTTTTATACACAAATGGATACGCTTACTAGTGTTCTTTGTGTTTGTACTTAAGTACACAATGTTGCAATAAAAATATCCACTAAAGACGACAACAGTCCTTGTCGAAGTGTCGGGTGAAAACAATGAAACATTTGTTTTTATACACTATACTGTGGCTGGTGTAGCCAAACAAGTTTCACACTTTTCCTCCTCAAAAAATAGAAAACACTTATAGAGAGACACCTTCAAAAATATAAATCCTTCTTCATGTATTTTCATGCCATGGATTGCCTTGTTTGTCACTAGATATATGTACGTATGATGCATTTTGCAAAATTACTAACAAAATTTTATTTTGAAAATTTATCACTAAAAATTTCCTCAAAAAAATGTATTTTCTCTTTGCACGTTTTTAAACCTGTCTTTATTCTCTTTTGTCTTTTCAGGTAAGTGCTGAAATAATAGGCTCTAAACTGAAAACGTCTTTCCTTGGCATGAGTTCTGGTAACTTTGTTTCCTTAAAATGTTATCACAATATACTGTTGTTTCACCTTTCTCTAATGTTTGCTTACTGCTCATGCAAACGACCACAATAGACAGAAACCACAAAAATCAATCTCATTGTTAGGCTGCACACAAAATTGTTTTTTTTTTCAACTGCCCTGAGGCAGGGTATAGGTGCTTTAAAATGATGATGCTGCTGAAGCGCACTCAACTCAAGGCGCGTTAGGTGGAATGTGCTCTTAAACTTCAAACTACTGTCGCTTTGACATTGTTTGTTGCGAGTGTGACTTCAAGGTAGTCAAGGACTTGAGATAGTCAAGGACATCGTCTACCTCAGCTTCTCGGTAAATAGGGACAACAACACCAGTACCTTTTGTCAATCGCTGTTTCTTTGGGCTCAAGTTGCAGTTGAGTAATAAAGTCCTCTCCCAAAGGACTAAGCTTGCTTTAAGTCGATCATCCTACTCTATGACGCGAAACCTGGACGTTACAAAATGTGGATGAGGAAGCCCGTAGTCTTTCTGAATATTATTGAATATTGTTTGCGTTAATGCCATCTGAAGGAAAAGATTTAGTGACAAATTCTATGTTCTGTACAGTGGTCGCCGTGGCGCAGTGGTAAGTGCATCGACCGCGGCGCAGAAAGTCTGGGTCCGATTCCCGGACGGGACACCTAGCATTTTTTCACGGCACCACCTCTTTCGAGTTGCTGACAACACTCAAAGAGTATTAATTGTCTATTGAGAGCTTCTCAAATCTCGCCGTTCGGAGTCGGCAAAAAACTGTAGGTCCCTTCTACTCGTGAGAGAACAGTAGCACACACAATACGATTAGTTGTTGTAGAAGCTAGGCCCTGGTTCCTTGCGGGCTGTAGTGCCACTCAATTATTATTATGTACAGCGACATGCGCCAAGTCAAGCGTCTTCGGAAACAACGCTTAAGATAGACATAGAGCGTATGGATATCATCGCTCCGGCCCGAAAAGTCTTCGAATCTGAGCCATTGGGACAACGCAACAGAGGACGGCATAGGTTACGGTGGCGCATACATGGAGGAGCACAACCAAATTGAAGTGCGCAGCTGGAGACAGCTAACAAAAGATCGTGCTGGCCGGAGAGGCATGTTGGTTGAGGCCCAGGTCCACCCTGAACTGTAGCGCTACAAGAAGAAAAGGAAGAAGACGAGATTGCGAATGTAGAAGGCCCGAATGAAAATTATCTATCCCGTGAGCATATTATCGGATTCGGCAATTTCGGCAATATGATGTCTATACGCCCACCTCCATCCTTACTGGCTCAAGCTCGCTTGTCCCCTAACCAGTTACTCATCCACTTAACATGCATCGCCTTGTACGAATCTAAATGATTTTCCAATTGAAGCATATCAATTTCAACAACAAACAACAACTCAAAAACAAAATATTTCATACTCTGTTTTCAAAGCGATACTCGAACCAATAATCAAGTAACAGTGTTGGCCCTTTAAAATCCCTGCAACTATGACTGTTTACCGACAACTCTTCTTACATGTATGTTCAGAGACATTCACCTCCTCCCCAAACTTCGCAGTCTTAGCAGACGAATTTTACGTCAAAATTCGTGTTTCAAACTCAACTGAAGGGACACATGGTGATTGCATGTTAACAGGGTCTTGGAGTGATTTAAAGTGAAATTAAAGCCGGACGATCACCAGAGAGATGACCAGTGGCTAAGAATAATACGATGAAGGAAAATTGGTCCCAGAGAAATTAGATCATTTTTAGAAATGCATGAAATATTCTACTCGAAGTTGAGACGGCAGCGCTATCCCTTCGCTATCCTCTCTGTGACTGAGCGGATGGGGGCCAGGCTAAGCACACCAACATGGGACGGAATCACCAAATTCCAAATCAGGAAGAACTTTACCCTCGAAAGACCAGAATTTAAGAGAAAAGCTTTCAAAAGGCACCAAAATCACGAAATAATAAGACCGCAAATTTCAAGAGAACTTAGCAAGTTGCACATCCCCTTCCCTATGAAACTTTCTTTGCGGACTTCAGTCTTGGGATTATACTTCTACATGCATGTATGGCGTTAAGGATTGTTGGCTTGCGGAATTTTTGGTTTGGGAAATTTTTCGATATCACTTTGCAAATAGAAAACATGTTCAACGCAGATCATGATCGTATTTCTTCTTCCCACACGTGTCGTAATTTTAAAAACATGATTGTTTACCCTCAAAAGTTCCTCTTCCAACCAGAGATTGAAGATTCAATTGGAATTGATGTTTGCTTGTTAATCATCAACTTGGTCGAAGTGTCTGTACCTAAAGAACAGATTCCAGTTGCACACGCAACCTCGTTCATCCTTCGAATGTCACGAACTCGACTTAAATTGTGCACCATTTAATACTCCACATGACTGGTAGAAAATGTTAAATAGAACACACACAGAAATTAAGAGAACGACAAATTTTGTCTCAGACCTTCACCCAGATGTGAGTTCATGCGATGAAACAATTTCAATTCCAACGGAAGCAGTAGTCAATGTGTGACCTTTAGCATTCCTTTTCATTCCATATCACTGCCAGCACAGCTATCATTCATCTTGAAACGTTTTTCTCAGTTCTGCAAAATTGTGTAAAGATGACATTATTTGCCGTGCACTTAAGCGCGCTCGTCAGCATACTTTAATCCATTACTCAGCACGATGAAAATAGAAGCAAAATGTGTACGCACACCGTAAACACACACGTTCAGGGTTATTCTCAATAGGCAGCATACGACTACACCACCACACCAATCACCTCTCTAAACGCTCACCCGCAAGAGAAAAGATCCTCTGAAAGCTCACGCTTATGTCGCAGACATTTAATGGTCGTCCTTCGCAAAATATTCAAAGACAAGTGTCGCCATGTTGAAGTTTTGCATCAGAACTACGAGCAGTCCTCCCCCATCCCCACCAATTTAATGACAAATTCGAATGAATGTTATTTTCTGCGTTTGCCATTTGATTCGAAATACCGAAGGCATTACGTTCGCCTTCGATTTTAATGACCCATCGGACGGGGGCAAGGTCGCAAGCATAATTCGCGTACACAGATGTCATAAAACTCAGAGTCACGCCAGTTAACCGAGAATTGCTATATAAAACCGCTATTTCTCTAATTAATTGTTCACGCACTGCTCTAAAACAAAGCAGGCGTACATAAATGTAATCCCAGTACACATTTCCCAAGTCACCTCAACCTCCATTACGCAAGGACGTAAAAGCGTCGCAGTAAAAAAAACGGCCAAAACGTACACGAAGAAAACTCAGCACCAGCGATTCACCATAAATCGGGAGCAAGGACACGGAGATGGACACGACCACTAAGCACAGTCGCAGTAAGGCACTATCATTTCCCATCGGAAGCAAGTGACTACAGTTTCAATTACCATGTCTGGGGACACGTCTTCAGCTTGTCCGCCTTGACAGGACCGCACGACGTGGACGGAGTTGGAGGCGCAGGTACATCAGCAATGTGATGGAACACACACAGAATAAGTGAAACATGAATTCCCGTAATTTATGAATCCCCCTGCCGGAGTTGGCCCAAAGGGCTGAGCGCGGCGTGCCGGGGACGGGATCCATGGGGACGGTGTGTCCACGTAATGTTCCGTGCTTCGCTTAAATTAATATGCGACTAAATTAAATGGAAAAGAGAAGTGCTTAGCGTTCCGGGCTCCGCCAGGTTTTAGTCCACTTGGCGGCATCAAGGTGCCACACAGTCCAGGCTAGCCAGGATGAAGGCCATCAGAGAAATAATAATTCTTCAATAATAACCGATGCCAGTGCTGCCGTCGGACCAATAAAATTGATTTCCCTCAAGAAATACTCCTTTACCGGCGCTGCGGCGATTGACGGTGGGCATGAAGAATTGCACAAGGCGGCGGCGGTGAGATGGACCATTCCTCGAGCTACGCTCATCCTCCTCGGCCTTGCTGGCGGCTTTGATCGATGGCGGTGAGGGTTTCGTCCGTGGGCCCTTTGTGCTTGCTTTCTTCTTTTTTATGCTTTATTATCTTGCGATATTCAGTTGTTCTTGTGCCTCGCCAGCATCATCGTAAGCACTGCCCCATGGGTGCAATTTTCCCCCAGAAGAACAAAATGAGAAGACACAGCGTAGAGACGTTCATACGCGAATAAAGTGCTTTTATGATTCCCCACTTTTCGCCCGCTTTAGAGTAAGCGATTGGTTGAAACAATATGTCTCGGAGGAAGGGGTACTCCGTTTCTGTGTTGAGCGTGCTTTTTATCGATATTCTAGAGGACTGCAATAACTACCCGCCAATGACAAACACACGCTCCTCGTTTGTGCTTTGTGCTCGTCAAAGACATCGTCCGCCATCCGGATTCTGCTATGAAGTGGTGCTTGGAGCATACTCTTGTAGGGAAATAATGGCCAAACGTGTACTACTTGTCCTTGCAGCGTTAGCAGACTGTGTATGAAGCACACTTCACCCAATGAGCGGGTATTAGGACCAGTTCGATGGGCTTTGATGTTTCTTGTGTTATTTGCTTTATCATCTCATCACGGCCGCTGCTTAGAAAGGGTTTAGTTGGCCCAGGGGCAGAGTTAATCATTCGGTTTATCTTCTTTATACGTTCTATATGTGACGTGGGTTTTTTTTAAGGGACTAAGCATCGATTGAGATTATTGTTGATGGAGCCAAGTCTCATTTTTATTGTTAATGTGCCAACTTATGACTCCACCGAGCATTCTGTTGTGACAGACAATCAGAGCTAAGTTTATGGTTGGAAAATAGTTGTTCAAAAGGTACAAAATTAAGTCGGCGATCATTTTTTGAAGCCGATGATGGTGCTGAAGATTCAAATCTCGACTTTAACGACAGTTCTTAAAGGTATTTCGCAAGTAAGACCTTAAAGGCGTCACGACCTAATTCTGGTATCTTTATCAACTAGTCGGTGGTCCCGGTGGCTGACAATCATCTGCACTTACTTGAAATACAAGTAATTCATAAAATGAAACATGAAGCAGGGACAGCTCCAATAGTTCCGAGAACTGATCTCCTTGTTCTTTGCCATAAATTTAAAGCTTAAATTATCTGACTCGGATCACATCTAGCGTCAAGAACTGATCTAAAAAGGGTGATTTTTTAGCTGTTATCTTTTTTTTGGCAACACTGGTTTAAACAGCTAACGTACGTTTCGTGTCTTCTTACACTGTCAAAAATCTTCAGTTTAGTCTATAATTTAACCATTACATACGAACAACGCTTGCAAATTATTAAATTTTGTCATCAAAATGCGTGCTCTGTTAAGAAAGTTCAACGACCCACTGAAGCGGCTATTCGGGCTATTGTGACATTGTTGGTTACATTGTTGGGCATTAAACCACCAACACGTTTACGTAGTGTGCGAACTGAAGAAAATATCGCAGCTCTATCGGCCAGTGCCAGTAATGATGACCATCAATCACCGATTCGTCGCCGTTCGCAGCAATTGGGCCTCTGTTACTCAACAACGTGGAAAATTTTGAGAAAGGATTTAGTTATGATTCCTTTCAAAATACAGCTGGTGCATGAATTGATGAATTGAATGTTTGGTGAAAGGGCTCTTTGAAAATTGGATCCACCGAAAAATTGTGTTCAGCGACGAAGCTCATTTTTGACTCAATTGGTACATAAATAAGCAGAATTGTCGATTTTGGAGTGAATATCAGTCGGAAGCATTGCAAGAGCTACCAATGCATTCAGAAAAAGTGACAGTTTGGTGCGGTTTTTGAGCTGATGTCATCATTGGACCGTACTTCTTCAAAGATGATGCGAATCGTAAAGTAACTGTGAATGGTAAGCGCTGTCGTGAGATGATATCCAACTTTCATTTTGTCCAAAATGCAAGAGCTTGACTTGTGTGACATGTGTTTTCAACAAGACGGTGCCGCATGCCACATAGCACACGCAAAAATGGACTTATTGAGGGGCGAGTTCGGTGAACATTTTATTTTACGTTCGGTCAAGAAGAAGAGTATGCCAAAATTGGTCTAAGTAGATGGACCATTTGAGGCGCAGTCAAGGTCAACATTTGCATGAAATAATCTTCAAACATTAAATTAAATCGATTCAAATACAGATTTCATGCATTTTTCTGAATTTTATGTGTTTTCCTGTAACTTTTACATTCAAAAGCCTCCAGGATCAAACTACAACATTTACAAATTGTTCAGTCTTAATACGAAAATCGGGATCTTGTGGGAAATGTTTTCCGTACAATTCGAGAAACATAATACTGAATCCACAATTGTCATTCGCAAATCTCAGACCTAGATTACATTATTGAATGACAATCGATCAGTTAAGCCACATCCAGCACGTAGTGAATAAATTGCATCCGAGAATTCAGAGGAAGACTGTGACGAATCGATTCGCCGTAGTTCCTAGCAGCTTGGCTATGTGAAGCGACCATGTGCTTCATGAATAAAGCTTTGAAATCCATCATTGCTTTTTTTAATTACAAGTTGCTCGAACGAGTCATCCGAAATTGGAATAGATCGATTCAAACGATGCCAATATTTACACAATCTCGGCTTAAACGCATACAACATACAAGAATTGAAATAGGGCGACGGTGCTCTGGAGTGCCAACTCAATGAGTTGGGCTAGCACATCCATTACACAGGATGCGATTAAATTTGCGTTTGTGCGGCGATGGCGTCGTGTCCTTCCCCAAAAACGGTAGCTTCTCTTTAAAAACAGACACAAACAAAAATAGGCGCTGTCTACCAAAAATACACCGCTATCGCCTCGTGTGTCTTCTCATTTTCTGTAAGTGCACTCAGTCGGCAGGAACAGTCAGAAAGATGTCAAAGGACAAATTAGTCAAAATGAAAAAAACATCGCCTGAGTCATCGCTGTTGTCTGAGGGGAGCCACCGCAGATCGACCCTGCGCGGCAAGACCAAAATCTAAACCAAAGATGACAGTAATGCACAGCCGGTTTATTTACTCTAAAATGTTCCAAAAATATCAACAAACCTAATTTCTATCTAGGACCGAAAATAGGAAACTCACTGTGCTGTGTTTATCTCTATGGATTGTGACCTGGAAATAGAGTTGGCGGAATTACACACGCATTTTTCTATCTGTCGAGCGCGTTCAGACGACGAATTCGTTTCTTGGGCCGGGGCTGAGTTGACAGGCAGCAATCGTCTCGATTTCACAACGGGCGACATCTGAACTTTGGTGCGGCTGAATAATTACAGTTGTAGCATCATGGGACGCCATGGCACAGAGGAGAGAGCACAGATGCCACTGCGCCATATGGTACGAGTGCGCTCGGTCAAGAATTAAACTTAAATGACAATTGAATTGTCACTTACCAACATACTCTGCACGAAACGCGAAACCACTCTAGCTGAGCGTCGATATTGAGCCTCATCTCTTCTGGCTCTATTGGCCAAAAACATAGAGCTTCAAAATGAGCAGAAGACAAGAAGAGACTCAAACTTTGCTTGGCTTACGTTTCTGATCGGAAGAGTATGTTGATTTTTAAGTTTCCACTAGTGGCTCTGATATTCGTACGAAATTTCACGTCACGACTCTTATTACAGTTTGAGATACGTGTTTATTTGTAGACACCCGATAGTGAATCATTGGTTAAAACTGCATGTTCAGCAAAACAGTTCCTGAAGAGGAACTTGCAGCATGCTTTGAAAATTTGGAAAAAAACGTTTTGACTACCTTGAGAAACGAAATTGATAAAATTTTCTTTCATGGCCAGAGTGGTACAAAACTACACATATTTTCCGCAGAATCTGAAAACTTAAAGCGACTGCGAGTGAAGATCCCCAACTTTCAGTTCAACCTTATAACGCAAAAAGCACACTCACAGAGTGTTGATTTAGGATGAATCGCGTGTGCTAGGTGGGAAAGGGTTTTGGTGTGTCTATAGGTTTCATGTGGCGGATAAGATTTTTGATGTTTGTGCGAAGCTGGATATGGGCATATCCTTACATGCTTCAGGCTTTTAATGTAAATGTTTATGTTTATTTTAAATATTCACTAGTTATTATGTAAATGGTAAATATTTGGTAATTTGAACTAAAACACACATTTTTAGGGTGCCTGTGTAAAAAGAAAAGAAAAAATAAACGAAACCATTTATGTGTAAGTACCTCGCTCTTTTCCAGTTTCTGAAAGATCTCATTTATCCATCAAATATTCCCAGAACTCGGCGGCTCTCTGGCCCCCACCTTGCACTTAAAACTTGCTGCGAAGTGGGTTTGGAAAAATTTAGCCACCCCAAAGTGGAGCGAATCCATTAATTTGCGGAGAATCGAAAGTTGTTCACTCTTAATTGAAGAATATTTCATTCCCTTCTCCCCCTAAAAAGAATCCATTAATCCATTAGATCCATTATAAAGTCAAAGCTTCGTAGTTTGTCTAATAAAACGCAAGTTGCGGCCAATGCCATAAAAAGCCAGTTCCTTGATCACATGATAACACCCCCATTCACACAAGCAATCCCCTCGAATTGCTGTCATTCCACATTCATTCGTGTATAATTTATTGAGAATTAATCGCTTTAATTTATTATCCTTTAAAAACCTAATCGGGGGGGATTATTTCTTAGTCGCCATCGCCCCACCAACACCAACAGCACTATCGCCGCTGTCAGCTCCGCTCAGCACCCCCACCACCAATTACATGAGGGTGCAAATCAAAGCTGGGTCCAGGCGAAGGACTCGAGGCATAAATAATTGAGAAACGCGCGGTGTATGGACACACAACCGCGACGTCACCTTGAGGGAGACGTTTGCTTCGTGCTTGAAGAATTAATCCAGATTCAGGTCCGCGATCGCAAGACCCACAGAGATTTTTCTCCTTCGATGTTTAAAGAGCTTATCGGTTAGGCCATCATTTGAAAACAGATGCGGGGGGGGGGAAGTTGTCACTACTTTGACCTAAAAAGCAAATAGTAAAAGGAAATCCCGTCCGTCGTAGTCACTGGCAGGATCACGATTAAAAATCCGAGAACGGATAAATTATGCAAATAGAACGAGAAATGAAAACCCTCGTTCGGCACTGGCAGAAAATGGTCTAACCTTTTGTTTTATCTCTCCGTCCTTCCGCTGTGGCCTACGTGCGCTCCCGCCAGAGTTGTCCTAAATCGAAAATCGACACAAACTGGGGCAGTTAACGTTTCCCGTGCGACAGTGTTCGCAATATGAATTCGTATCCTTGTCATACAAACTGAAAGGACTGAGCTAGCAGGGCGCTGGAGAGGAGAGGAGGAATCTATTTCGGTTCGTATTGTCGTTTGAGGGTCGTTTTTATTCGAGTTGATTTTAATGTCTCCTCGATGTCATTGCTGTCAGTTTTCTTCATATCGCGGGGCATCATCGTCGTCAGACATTGTTTGAGATTGTTTTTTGCGCTGACAATTGATAAAAGGAACGTCAAAACGTTTCCTCGTGCCGCCTCAACTTACGGGAATTTGTTTTTGCTGCCACCCCCTTGTGTTTTAGCTGGCTGTATGCGAGCATCGAGTAAGTGAAAATGTAGGAAAAAACAGAGAGTATCCGAAATGGTAGAATTATGATGCAATAAATGTGGCGACATCTGGAGTGTATGTGAGGTGGTAAAAACACAACATCCTGACGGTGACATAGCGTCGTCAGATGCGGGTTAAGTTTGAGTTGAGAGTAGGTACGTGACTGGTTGCGGAACTCCATACTCATGCCCTGCAGTTGGTTTTTATAAGCTGGCGTCCTTGTAATTTAATCAACATTTCTTAAACGGAAAAAATGGGTGAAAGGACTGGTGGAGACAAGGAAAACTTAGTGGTGATGATGTCTTCTAGTGGGGTTAGTAAAGAACAGCTGAAATCAAAAGTTTTGTTTTGTTTAAGAGGTTTGTCAATCACATTGTGTTTTACTGGAAATTGATGAAATCACTGTACAGATTCGCTGAGTTGTTTGCATCGGAGGAAATCATCAAGGCTGCGTTAGCGTACCTCTGTCAGATGGTCGATATTTTGAAAGACTCTGAGACTTAATCATGTATTAGCTCTTGAATTTTTTTTTTTTTCTTTTAAATATCCCAAAAGAAAGGAGTCCAACTGTGGCGATCAATTAACATCGTCACGACGTGAGACAGCGCTACCATAGAATTTCTCACTTAAACGATTCATTGTTTTGATGGCAGCTGGAAGCGCATCATACATGTTCATATCCTCATTTTAGACCACAAGAGGTTCGATGACATCTCGCGATAGCTAACACCATTCAAAGTAACTTTTTGGCCGACCTTATTTTTGAAGAGGTACGGCACTATCGCGAACAACATCAGTGTTTCCCGCAGAATGGAACACCTGGCCGTGTAGGTGTTTTTGTCTTTCCTTCAGCTCCGTTTGTCTTATTTTATCGACTGTATATTGGTGGATCATGCTGAACGAAAGTACGAAAAAGTCCCCGAAAGGCATTTTTATTTGAACAACCATTTTCGTAAAAGGCGTCAACAAACTTAACGCGCTGCTCAATTGTGCACCTTTGCGTGGTTGAGTTTGTTAGACAAACTAAAGAAAGGATAATTCTAATAAGTGCTCTCACGGTACCAGCACTCTTCCAGTTTTCGACAACGTTCAGAGAGTGCCTACTGTCTATGGAAAGTTGCTGACAACTTACAAAAACTGGACCATTCTACTTAAGAATGAATAATAGAAAGCACAGCACGAGTTTCAACTGAATCAAATCCTCTCTGGTTCCTTACGAAATTCAACGCCGTCCAAAATTTTGTTCAAAAAAAAACGTTAATACATATTTGCCGACTATGCTCAAAAATTGTAAACGGTGAAAGTGTATTACATGAAATCTTGTCCGTTCCATTCAAGTTATTGTTAAAAACAATTAATTCCAAATTTAAGCAGTAAGTAATCAACTTTTAAGCTATACAGTGCCATGGTTAGTTTTGGCATTCCTATCAAACTCGTCAGATTGTGTAGGATGACGATGGAGAACTCTCGCTGCTCCGTCTAGGTTGGGGACGAACTCACCAAGAAGATTTAACGACGAACTCTATGGGCTGTACAGCGACATGCGCTTAGTCAAGCGTCTTCGGATACAACTCACAAAGCACATGTATATATATGTGGCACTACACCCCTCAAAAGATCAGGGCCTAACTTCTTCAGTGACTTCTGGTGTTAAGCGTTGGTTCTACAAAGTTCTTGCCGACTCCGAACGGCGCGATTTTTTTTAGCAACAAGAAAAACATGGTGCGCTGAAAAAGTGAAGTGTTCAGACGGGGGACCTTCGGCCGTTGAGGAGACACATTTTCCCTCTTCATCATGGCAATTACTTTTAATAACAATAAATTAGCATATATATTTCGAAAACTTCCCCACTATAGCATTAAGACACCAATAGGAACAATTAAAAAGCCTGTTTGTACATAGTGCAAAATTTGGCACGCGAACTTTATAAAGTCATAGTATTTCATGTTTCTTTTTTAAGATATCAGTTAAAAGAAAGATTAAACCGAAGTGCAATACAAAAATTCAACAACCCAAAATGCTGAACAATCTTTATGCCGAAACGGTTAAAAAGTAAAAAGTTTAAGTTACATTTTTTTAAGTTTAAGATTCCAAAAAGCCCTTATTTCAAAGTCAAAAATCCCACAATGGCCAAAATGACAGAAACACTAAAAACCACAAAATCTAAAATCCTCAACCAACAATCCTGGAAATCTAAGATTTTGAAATCGTAAGATTTTCTACGTCTTATTCGCATGTGTATTTCCGAATCTTGGCCTTTAGTTGGGTTCTTCTTCTATTTACCGTGGGAACAAACAGTTTCGACATTTGTGTTGTTTTTCAGAAAATTGACAGCTGTTTCATTTTTCTCATTCTCGGGGATATGATGATGTCAATATCGGGAAGTATTCGGATATATTTTTGAATCCAGAAAGCATCAACATGATTCATTCAATAAAATAAAACCTGCTCACAAGCTACATCGTTGAAATTGTTCTCTACATCTTCCATGGTTGTCTTTACACTTTACGTGCGCACTATAGCCATGTGTACAGCAACAATTCATTGTGAATATAAAAGCACTGAAACATTCTTCATAGCCAACCAAAAGTCCGCCAACTGATTGTCAAAAATACATTCCAGCCTTGTTTTTCAACAATTGCTCAGGTTAATATTTTATGCATAATTCTGATATAAATTTGCAACGTATGTCTGCCCTTTATCCAAAGATGAGTATCATCGTTATTTGTGGTAAAGGTCAGACAAATTTCCGAGAAATCTTCATCCATCTGCTGTAAGTCCCATTCAGCAATCCTTCAACTGTGACTGCCAACTCATAGCGCAGCCTCCATCCTCCATCCATTCTTTCTGACTATCCCACATAATCCTTACAACGGGAACACTGATATTTCTTTGAACTTCCGCCCATACCTTAATCCTTGCGAACACATCAAACAACTTACTCTGACCTTCAGCAACAACATTCACTCCTACGGCAAACGCAAAATCCCCCCAGAAAGCGCCTGTTCCCCTTCGCAATAATCTTTATTGAATCAATTACATGGCAGCGATAAAATGGGCAACAGTTTTGGGTGCTCGCCTGGAGCACCTAGAAAGCGTTGGTGTTGATTTGAGTGTGGTAAATATTTGTCAGTCTCCATGTTGATGATGATCCCGTTTCGCTGCGGGGCAACGGCATACATAACCGAGTGGCAGGTGTTTACTTGAAAAATTGTAGTTTATAGTCTAGGTACCTAACCCTAGGGCGCACATAACCTTTTGTGCGAAGACAGAAATCAGATTGCTCGCTCTCGGAAAAATAGAACATCGGCTTGGGTAGGGTGTCTGAGGTAGATCAGAAACTCGGTCGTGGCGCATTATATTTGGTGTAATAAATGTTTCCCGTGGGTAAGTGCAATTACTTGCAGCACGTAGAGCACGTCCGTAATTGGTGGATGATGATGCGCGGACGTTGGTCTCTGTATGCAGTACGTGCGTCATAAATTTCTTTGATTGCCCTTGCAAAGTTTTTAACGATAGTTTCTCGAAATAAAAGCACTTAGCACAACCACTTAGTGGTCTATTACAGAGGCAATGAAGAGGATTGTGGGCACTAGCGTTAATAACAATTAGAATAACTTTGAAAATGGTTTTCGAATTTTACTGCTGACGCGGACTACTTTGTTTGAAATTGTGTGACAGCAGTGGCTGCAGTTTGGTGGAAACGTGCTATTCAAGAATTAGCTCTGCGGTCTTACTAAGCCAATAATTGTTTTCTGGTCCTTTTAGTCGGGAGTTTTCACTAACCTAAGTAGTACAGGTTGCTATGGGTGAGCTTCGTCAGATCTCGACTATGATGTAGTTCACGTTCACCCGGAGGAAGAGGAACTCCTTCAACACTTCAACATTATCGCTGTCGATAGTAAACTTGTCACTCAGGTGACCAATGACCAATCGGCTCTTGCCCGACAACACATATTTAGTTTTCCCCTCATTTATTTTAGGACCAGCTTTCTTCGCCTGTTCTTCAAAGCCTCCACAACGTCACGTTAGAAACGCGCGATGATATCGGTCCTATTTGCTTATCCCAACACTAAGACCAACTTGTAAAGGATAGTGCTTTCAGCATAACAACATTAACAGATTGAGGAACTTGCCCAAGAGTGTGTCTCCTTGCTGAAATTCAGTCCAAATTTGAAATGCCTTGGAATGCCTTTAGGCGAGCTGTATACTTTCATGTATATGTTAGAGAGGCACGAAACGACTAGATCAGTTTTCCTAATATCCTGAATTCGGCGATAATCTTGAGAATGATGAATTCTATCGTGGCCTTAAAATCGACGAAAAAGTGACGCATTTCGATTAGAAATTCGTTGGTACACTCGAGGGTTTGCCTTAGATTGAAAATTGTGTCCATCGTCGATTTGTCGGCACCAAGCTGCGATGGCGAGTATCGAGCATTACGGTGCAATATAGACGTACAAAGGATAGGGTCTAGAAGGTGGAGTTGAGCAACGGTGTATCTCTAGAGTTTTTGCAAGTGGTGGGAACTTTTTTATGGACGGGACAAACGCAGCTGATGCTCCACTTAAATCGAAAGAGTGCTAACATGAGGTTGGCTTTTTCGATTTTCAATTTTTATTAACAATTGACAATTGGCTTTCCGTGGTCGGCATGGCATGGCATAGTGGGTAAGTGCGTCGGCGCACGTGCCCGGACGGAACACCTCGCATTTTTTCACGACACCACCACTTTTGAGCTGCTGACAACATTCAAAGAGTATCAATTGTCAATGAAAAGCTTCTCAAATCTCATCGTTCGGAGTCGGCAAAAAACTGTAGGTCCCTTCTACTCGTGAGTGAACAGTAGTACGCACAACACAAGTAGTTGTTATAGAAGCCCGGTCCTTGTCCCATGTGGGCTGTAGTGCCACTCAATAATTAAAATTGACTTTCCGGGGTGAAGTTTATCTTTAATCTCAGATTTACCCGAACGGAATCGACGAAACCAAAACTGTTCATTGTTGGCTGTTACAGTATCAGCTTCTTTGCAACTGCTCACCTGCGCAAACAAAACTAAATCTAGCTTAAATTGTGAAGGAAGCTTGCGCCGCCTCATTTTAAGGGATTACGGAAATATGCTTTATTCGTATTTTTTTGTGATTTTCATTTCTTCTCAAAAATATTCTCTATCTAATTGAAGCTTTTTTGACTCCCTCCTGCACGGAAAAGACTATCTGAGTCAATGGTCTTCTTACAGAAAACTGTATATCGGGAGCCCATTGACTAAGATAGTCTTTTCCGTGTTGAAGAATTTTTACTTCGATATTTTTCTCTTGGAAAAAAACGAATTTTTATTTTAGGCGGGCAACCTCGTCCGATCTTTATTGAGTCTGTCTTCAAACTGAGCTGTACAATATTGATAATAAAAAGGTAGACTAAAAGTAGGGTCATCGTATTTGCCTCGTTTGCACAAGTGGTCGATAATTCCATGAGTTGCATTTTCATATTTCTTCTTTATTTCGCAATTAGAACGGAAACGCTGCAGACGTTTGGTTTGCAATTCATGGGTCATCCGATAGCTTGTGCATTACACGTTTGGTGGGTGTCGAATTATTATATTATATTTTTCTTTATTGTTGCAGTGGGAACCGTTACTATGAAGATCGAATAGAGTTTCAAGTCTGGGTTAGTAATATTTTTAATTCTTCATTTGAGATTGCATAGTTCTTCGCGATATTGAGTTTGATTATTGTTCAGATAGTCTAAATTAGACTTACATCTAGACAGAAGACTCCCTTCTTCGAATATTTTCTCCGAAGTACTTTTGTCGGCGTTCGTTTCAAGAAAACACAACATTGCAGAACAATAAAATAATATTCGAGACACGAACAATGTGTCGTGATCGAGGTCCTTTTTCTCACTGATCAGCTTCGATTCTGTACGCGGGTGCGTTCTTATACTGTCGCATTGTGCCAGAGTTTAGCTGACACCTTATCACTTAAAAATAATAAAGCAAATTTACAATATTACTGTATTGTGCTAAAACGAATTAAAACAGATCCTGTAAATCCCCAATTGTCACAAAAAACATCCAGGGCAGTGGGCTGTAATACACTTTTCAAAAACGTGAAGGTAAAATGAAAACCAGTCTAGTTTGTTAGTTAGCTTAGTGTGATTTTCTATTAACTTCAGATAATTTCATACAATTCTAAGTCGATTATGGGTTGGCTTAAGACCGTCCACCAGATTAATAAACTATGAATTCATAGAAAAAATGAATTAGCTGATGGCGATTCCTTCTGATACTCGGGTGAAGATGCACAAGATTTCCCACGCATGACTACTGTTTAGTATGTTTAAAGCCAGCAATATGACTCGAATTATCTTAAGGGAAATTCTTTCAAAATTGGACATTTTCCGATAAAATGGTAATGGTCCTCCCCCTCATTAAGATTGCAATGATCGCAAATAATTGGCAACTCGAAATAAAGTATAGGTTTCATAGTTCACCTCGAAGTTTGAATACTGTTATTACGTAGGGAGTAGCGGTTGTAATTTAGTCTACTGTAGATCAGTCTACGAAGCACTCAAGACATCGATTTGATGAGTTATCCGCCGTATAGCCCTGAATTGGCACCGAATGACTTCTTTTTATTGAGAGAGGTCAACGTTTTCGACACCTGAAGAAGTGGGTGATGCGTTCAGAATGCATGATTTGGAGATACCTCAAATATAATGGGAAATATTTGGGATGGGAAATATTTTGAAAAACAATAAAGCTACTTTCGATGATTAATATTTGTTTTTGCTCTCTAATCCCGAAATATAAAAGGCAACCCTCGTATGTTGAGAAGAATGCGCTTCAGTTAAAAGTCTATCATACATGACATTAGGTATTTTTTCTGAAGCATTCGTTAACCAATCATTGAGAGTTCCACGTTCGATGAAATACTACTTATATTCACACATACTCTACAGCAAACTGTTCCCATTTTTAAACAATAAAAAATATATATTTGGAAATAAAAAAAACTCCTCCCATTTTAAAGCCAAGGGCCCTCTTGCTGTTATTATGTGCCTTAGTAAAATCCTCGGCAATCTGTGTTCTTTCATCTCCACTATTTTCGTTATGTGATCAGCATACAGTTTAACATTTAAAAAAAAGGGTGGAAAACCAGACTACGCATTTTATCTTGAGAGAGTTATCCCCAAAAGATTATACATTCACCTTTTCGAATAATCCAGAGCTCATTTGTTCTATTGTTTCTTCGGGCAAGAATCCTTCCATCTCCAACATGCACCTTAAACCTCAGTTCATCGAATATAAGAACATTTTCCCAGTCCAATTAAGGCACTGTCCAGACCAATCGGTTACCTTCGACTCTTTCGAAAATTTCAGTTCGTTTAACTCATGTTTCAATGGTCTATGTTTTAATGCGCAGCTTGTAGAAAGCCTTTCCTGCTGAGTTTTCCCGTAAATTTATGAAGGTAATATTTAGGAGTCACCGGAGAATTAAGATCACATTACATTTTTCAATGAATGCACATTCCGATGGTTGTCATTTCCATGCGGTCTTAACCGTAAGGCACGACACAATTTTCAATTTTGCTGAAACTTGTTTACGTTTTCTGTAGTTACTCCCAGTTATGGCACGAGATCATGTCTCTTTATCTGCCTATCTCTCTGCCATCAGTCGTGATCCGCAAAAATTCTGAAAGATGTTCAAAGAACATGCATCTCAAATCAATCGAAACCCCACATCAATTAAGTCATTCAATCCGTTGCTCGTGCCACATTCAAATTCAAATCCACACCTACATACCCACACGCATCTTGGATTTTTTCTCTCCATTTGGATTCTCTTACAATTTCACGAAAGCAAATATTTGCAAAAGCAATCCGCACTCCAGTTTGTCGTGACAAGTTAACAAGGGTCCTGCACACGTTCTCCAAGCACCGAGCATCCCACACTTCGACCCATGTACATGTCAGGCAAAGCAGCCAGCAGCAACTGGCTGATAAATCTCATAGACAGCAACATGCACACCACCAGAAAGGCGACGGCAGGCGATGTAAGGAGTTAGAATTGAAGTTCTCGGCTCTGTGTGTCTGGCTGTGGGTACAGGGTACTTCACCACCACCCTTCGGCGCCATAATCCTATGTAAACTTCATTTGTTATATCAATCTCGCACCGTTCTGCAAAATGCCAGCTCATCGCTGTAGAGTGTGTTAAAGTTCACGATGATGAGCAAGCACAACACGACGCCTTTGGGGTCGAACAAGCGTGTTTTGTTCGCATCGGGGGCAGTAAAACAGAGACCGGCATCGTTCCGCTTTAACGCTGTGTCGCTTTGACATATTCCAGAAAAACTAGGTCAGCCGTAGGACCAGGCGGTTAAGGACATACACACACATATGAGCATATCCCTTTTTCTTTGCCTTTTGTTTCTTGTTTGTGTTCGCTTCGTTTTGTCCTCGTTGTCCGTTGCATTGAGTTAATTTCGTAACAACAGTGTACAGATCGTGACCAAATCTGCTGCATACGTGAGCGGTTTATTAATTTTATTTGCTAGCGAGGACCAGCACCCTTCTTGTTCAAATAAATTTCCCACGCATATAAATCGTTGTTCTCGGCCAGGCGCCAGTTTGGATCCGCCTGGAAAAAAAAAGTCCGCCTAAGCCCATTGTGGACCGGATGGAAAGGAAATTGTAATGAATTTTCGATTTCTATCTCGTATTCGATTAGTGCAATTAACTTTTCGGGCCCTGCATAGGGGATATCCGTGTCATCCATCACCGGACACGGGCATTCCTTTGTGTTTGCTTGTCAGAGCTCATCCACCACCAGCAGTTTGGCGTTTTCATTTTGCACACAAAGGATGCCGAGGGAGGAACGCAGATCGATCGAAAGAGTGTAAAATAATATCGTCTATAAACCTTTCATCACTTAAAGCTCGGATCTACTTTGTGCGCTGACCACTGGGGGCTGATGATGCATTCCATCAATCGACTTTGATGATGGGGTGGGTGGGGGGTTGATTTTATTTATGGCACATCATTGACATTTATCCGCATTGGGGGATTTGTGTGCAATTTCGTGACACTGACAGGATATTGAGGAAACTTGATTAGTTGTCATTGGGAAGTTCGATTTGAGTGGCATGTGATGAACTTTTAACCCCGACGAGGTGGGAGTTATTGGATAGGGGAGGCTGCATGGCAAAGGCTTACCGTGGGTCACATTTTTAAATTTGATCTTTCATTAACTTGGTATCGACAGCTTATACTACAACTTGGGAGATATGCATCCGCGAGTGTTGTTCATACAAATCGATAATAGACGCGCCCTAAAGCGTTGTTAAAAGAACACTTTTAATCCAATGTGCACAGTGCCTGTTACAACTTTACTCTACTATGCACGAGGTTGGTAATCACTCGATATACCTTAAAAGCTCTGTACAGGGTTTGCTGCAGTTTTAGGAAAGGATGAAGTAAACGTCATCAATTATGGCCAATCCGTGTAAATGATAACTTAACCCGCAATATCCAAAAACGTGGCGTTATATTTCGGAATGTCCGTGGAGATATTCAACACAACTGCTTCAGCTCCCTGCGGACTATTGAAATGCAATTCGATGATATCCAAATGCCGCAGGTGCTCTAAAGCCCACTCGCGTACATTGATGCAAAAGGGAGGGAAACACTCCAATACCTGCAGGCGCACATAGAGCAACTTGTTCATATCGCTTACCCTCTAGAAAGGGAGACATTTAGTCCAGCGGTAGGTAATGAGAAGTTTCGAGATCACAGAGGGACTGGAATTCGTTCTTCAGAGAGGAAAGTTGTCGTGTGTCGTGTACGTAAAAATGATCATGCCAGAGGATAGTCATGGCTTGGAGTGACCACGAAGAGAGAATATGCTGGTGAAAATGCATGGAGAAGGAGCTTTTGTACCCACGAAGGCACACACAGAAGGGATACTTTTTAGCAACTCGGAAACGCTGCTAAAAAGATGGAAGATGAAAGAGAAAGGTCGGAAGACAAGGGGTAGCGGTAAGCAAGCCAACAGATAAAAATGTCGTGCCTATTTAAAATATCATACATTTTGCATTAGACACACATTTTTTTAAGGACAAGTAGGGTCCATGTGTCAAGGAGTGCCTGCGTTGTAGTTGTTTCTTGTAGTAGGCCTTCAATCCTCCCTTGTTATTATATCGTCTACCGATTGGCATTAGGAGGAAGATGACACCCACAAAGATAAACATTAGACTAAGAAAAGGAAACTTGGCATAGAGTGCATTTCTCCAAATCGCACAACTTCAGAAGCACTCTCCCTTGGGGGACTTTGAAGTTATCTAGAAAACCTGATCGCAGACAGACACCACAGAGAAGTGAAAAGAACTTAATCGCCGAGGAGACTTATACAGACGGCCCAAAGACAGAAGAGGAAATGGTCGCAGAAATGTCACCTTATCGTCGGCACGCCACCTTTCCAATCAGGACTTTCAGGCTTGTCTGTTGTTTATGAGACTCTTCTTGTGTGTTTCTTCGGGCTTAAGAGCCAATAGAGTAATAAAGTGCTCTCTTGAAGGACTAAGATTGCTTTATATAACAGCTTGATCATCCCAGGCCTACTTTACAACGCAGAAACCTGGACATTACCAAAAGCGGCTGAGGAAGCCCTTAGTATTTTCGAGGGAAAAGTTTTGCCTGTTTGCGTTGATAGCATCTGGAGGAGAAGATTTAACGATGAACTCTATGGGCTGTACAGCGACATGCGCCTGGTCAAGCGCCTTCGAATACAACGCATAAGATGGTTAGGCCATGTAGAACGTATGGACACCACTGCTCCGGCCCGAAATGTCTTCGCATCTGAGTTATTGGGACAACGCACCAGAGGACGGCCTAGGCTAAGGTAGCGCACTCAAGTGGAGAAGGATCTCAGGTAACTTGAAGTGCGCAACTGGCGGCAGCTGGCGAAAGAGCGCGCTGGCAAGATAGGCATGTTGGTTGAGGCCCAGTTCCACACTGGACTGTAGCGCCACAAGAAGAAGAAGAAGAAGACGTTTTTCCTTGTGAGGTGTATGAATCTGTTGTTAGACAAGCAGACATAAAACTCTGGAAAAGCCTGCCACAAAATTGTTGTTCGTGCGGTTAGTGTCAGCAAAAATCAGGAAGAAACAAATGTAGTAACCAGTCAAAATATACGATCAATTGGCTTTGAATGAACATCGGAAACATTAATTCTTCACTCATGTGGTATCTTGGCATGAATATATGGTCATGGTTGGAGTAGACTTCACCACATCTCATAAAGATTTCGATATGGCAAGGGAACTGTTTTACAGCATCCAACTGTGTAGCAAGGACGATCTGCTACATAACCCTAATATGTATTACCAAATATGGTGTTTGTTTGTCCTGTACCGTAAGTCTTTCCCAGTTGAAAATAACTAGGGTGTTTGCGAGGCAGTGCCTTCGGGCTTGTCTAGGCATATGTACATACATCGGATGCCTAAAACCCACTACAGGAAATTGTATCCCACCGTGGCTCTATTCAACAAGGTAATCCTAAGAAGGATACATAATTTGTTATTAATTTCCTTCGGGGTCACATACCTTTTAGACATGACATCAACTAACAGTCTGAGTCTTGTCTAATAAAATGTACCATAAAAAAGTGCGTCTTTTCGGCTGCATTTCACCCTAAACTTACCTTATTTGCAAAAGGACTGACACATGCTAGGGATGGCTGATTCCATGTCGTTTGTAGAATATTTGGAAGGGCAATTCCACTGCGAGTACCTACGCTTCAGTAGAGTCATTTCTGAAAGCTGTTGGTTTATCAGAATCACATCAGACCCAGTTTCCGAAGCCGTCAACTCCTTTAATCCAAAGATGGGTCTCTACTCTCTCGTTGTATGTACAACAAAACTCAAATCAAATCTTTGGGTTGATGTGTTATCGTTTACGTACCATGAACTCTATTAAATTCAAAATCATCGTCATGTAGATTTTCTCAAACCTTTTCGCCTTAATAAATGCCCCCAATCTTTGTTTGACAATGTGCTCAATCTGAAGAGCATCACCCTTTCGTAATGCTAAACAATCAACCTTTCAGTGATAATAGGTTCCCAACCACCACCATTATGCAGTTCAACTTCCGCTGCACACGCATGAATCTCATCAGCTTAAGAACTGCCAGATTCGCCAAGTCCATCGGCGACAACACTAATCGTCCACATTACATGCAGGAGACCTCATTGAATCTCTACCACATCGACGGAAGAGCGGTCACCTGATTAACTATGCGAGGACACGTCAACCAGTTCCGCCATCACCGGTTGACGAAACGTGCAAATAAGTACAACATCAACTAAGCACAACAATCTGGCGCGTATGTTTGTACATCGCCACCGCAAAACCAAAAATTTAATTTTCCATTTCCCTCATCGCCCCCCAAGCATCGCACACCGTGCCGCCATGTCCTGTCCGACGCAGCGTTGCCGCATTCCGTGCAGTTGCGATTCCGCTATATTCCGGCGAACACGCCACACGATGTGTGCAGAATGTGATTTTGCGAGGTCTCCGGATTAATAATCTCCAGCTACTGGCGGTGTTTATGGATGGCCCGCGAAAAGGGCAGCCTCGCAGGATTTCAGGCCGTGTGCCGCTGCCGCCGTTGCTGTCCGCCGCCAAAGAGGATAATTATTTATTGAGTGATTGCATTAGAGAATTGAAATTTATTATTCCGTTTTGGATACGGCGCAAAATACTCGGAGCTCGATAACAACCCGAATGGGGGGCGGCTGGTGGCGCCCTTAATTTGTTTACAATCTGCCTGTGCGACGGCGGCTGTGTTTACTCAGCCAATAGTCGAGCGGCGTAGGCCGCACTAAATCGTAGAGGAATCATAGACGAATTAAAATTGTTGTTGCGGAATCTCTTCGGGTTTGGCACGATATGTGGGCCACCTTTGTTGGCGTTTTATGTTCGCATGCCGCCGAGTGGTGGTGATTGTTTTATGGTCTACCCTCGAAACTGTTACATTAAAATGGTTGGCGCACATAAACGTCATCTCAGCCCGTGAGTTCCCACCGAATCGGGTCGTTATTTGAGGTGAGATCAATTTCGCAGCCGATTATGTGTTAAGCGAATGTTTAACAACACAGGAGAAGTTTTCGGGCGATTTAATTATCTGAAAGTTTGGTTATGCAAAAGCGGCGGGGTGGTTGTTAAATCAGTTTACGTTGTGTAAAATGTTCGCAGGCCTCTTAAGTGAATTGTGGCGTTAGTTTGTCTGCTATGAAGGTCACAAATGAATTGCGAATGATGGATGAAAGGAGACCTTTGATTTATTGCTGTGTAATAAAACGTTGCGGACTTGTAATGGTGCACTAAGTTACACTCAAGCGGGAAACCCAACATTCAAGAACGAACACAACAAGTTTGTACAGTTTTGTAATGTTGAAAAAAAAAAAACGATTGGACGCATTTGAGGACTACAGCCTACAGGCATTCGGTCAACAAAATTGTGTTCCTTCGCCTTCTCGTGGACATGCCCTGGAAAGTTTAGTCAGCGTATGCACGCTCCTTTGTCTGAGCTTAAGGGAATAATTCTCAACCAGCCGGGGTGGGGCTCTGTACTCAATTCGCTCGCAAGCCTCTCTGTAGACTTAAGTAGGGATGGTGGAAGCAGCAGTCTTTTTTAGACACTTTAACACCTAGGAAAGTTAGGCCACAGTCTTCATACTGTAGCATATTCCACACGCTTTGATGGCAATACGGCAATAAAACAGTTTCTGCGTTGGATGAGGGGCAATATTACATTCAAAAGGAGTATGATCACCTGTTCCAACAGCCGGGCTGCAATCACTGAGAGGACACAATTTTCAATGGAAACACATCTAAAGTGTGGTTGGGTGCCCAAATCAAAGCTATTTGGGCACAGCTTGAAACTAAATGTTCTTATTACCTTGTCAACCTGGTCAAAGCATGTCTGAGGACTGTAATACGTGCCGTCAAATATTACTGCTCTCTAGGAATACATGCCTCAATGTTTGGTCGCCTCCCAGTGTCGAGCTCGGGACGGGATCGTTAAGTATGTAAGTGAAACATTGCAATTGTTTTGACATTCCTGAGACCATCTTACGTTCGAGTTTGGACCCATCTGTCTAAAAGCCAATACCTACATTAACTGAGTAAAAAGCTGAGACCCTCCGCCTAATGCTAGAGACTCACTTCTCGGGAACGAGATCATAACTGGTTCAAAACCAGGGCCCTCTATCGGAGCTGGGGATGACCAGACAAATATAACTCGCACAGGCTCGTATACGGCATCGCTCGTAGTAACAGATGAAGCTTTCAAATATGCCATCGAGTCCTTTGATGGCTTCAAGTCACCTGGCACCGAGGGTATATACGCAGCCCTACCAGCTCTGAAAAGAATCTTCACTGCCAATCTTGCGCTGGCATATATTCCAAACTTCTGGCGCACAGTTAGGGTAGCCTTCATACCAAAAATTGGTAAAGGGCATTACTCTCTCGTCTGGCTGTTAAGTCTAACTTCCTTTATGCTGAAAGACTTAGAGAGACTGGTCGAACTGCATCTGCGCAAAAATGCCCTGCGACTACACCCCCTATCTCAGATGCAACTTGCTTACCAGCGCGGAAAATCTTGCGAGACGCTGGGCATTTTCATTGATAAAGAAATGACTTCGGTTCTAGCCTGATCGTGGTAACCGTGGTGTAAACCCAATATCGTGGGCAGAGTCGAGGTTAGTCTACTGTTCTGACTGGTCTAGTTTATTGTTGACCCAACCGGGTGCTGGGACTAAGAGAGCAGCAGAATTTCTAGAAAGGTCGCTCTTCAAACCAGTGTAGAGTGATGGTTTCTCAAATATAATTTCAATTTGATATGTGGGTAACTAAGGTGTCGCGTAAATCCGAATTCTATTGCGTAACTACTTACCTTAAGTAATGTTGGAATGACGGGAGAAGATTCCGATCAATCCAAGGAGCTATGACAAGAGAGCACATCAAGCTAAACAAATGGTTGAGTTCGTCTGTCAATGACAATTTCAAACAGATTGCCAAAGTCATCGAAGAAATATACTCCAAAGAGTTTTATCATCTCCTAGAAAGGCCTACGCAGTGGCGGACGAGACGGGACCCTTTCCACTGTCCCTACAGTTGGGACAAAAGTCTCATTTCAGCATTACACAGTTTTTCAGTGATGACAATATTACATGGTTCGTTCGCCGATTCATCTAATCTGATCAAGCTCACTGAGCATCACAAAATGTATTTGGCTCAGAGAAGTTTGTCGACACAGCCAGTTGTACTTTGGAACTATCCATGTTTTCAAACATGACATTGAAGGAAGTATACAGTGAGCAGTGAAGTTGGTTTTTCCGAAGTGCACTGGTAGATGTTATAGTACTTGGTCATCTCGCTATGGGTTATCTACACAATAGGAATGCCTTGCAGTTAAAAGCATCCTTGTCCAAAGAATAAACTGGTACTTAAGCCAGGACAGAGCTTCTGTGAGCGCCGTTGTTTCAGCCTAAAACACGCTCGGTGTATAGTTGAACTGAAAGGAGGGTTCAAGTTGAAGTCCCTGAATAGATACCAATCCCAAAACCCTGAATCGCGTTCGGCCCGTCTTTGCAAATACACAGTGAGCTGTTCAGCAACTCTGAATAAGACTCCCAGACACATAATTTCATGTTTTGGCAACGTTAAATGTGAGCCATACGATTTGACACCGTTCGACACTCTTCTATGAGGCTACGCAAGACCGATCTCTAGACATTTAACACCAGTATTAATTACGTTATGGTTGTGACACTGCCCAGATGTGCGACAAATTTGTTAAAAACTATCTCAAAAAATCGCAGGCTACAATTTTTCCTGGGGCGGCCCTTTGAATGACATTGCTTTGCCAAAATCCATTCTTTACAAAGAGTTAACAAATTCTTCAAAAACTTATCGTCTTCTGTATTTTATTGAGCTTTATATTCGAAACCGAAATATGAATGACCCAACATATAATTTATTTGGCATGCAACTCGAGTTGTAATCTTGAGGATCTGAAACAAAATGTGATGTTATCAGTTCTAGTGACTCTGGTTAGCTGGTCTTAAAACGCCGAGCTCGACATAAACTTGGCAAAAACGGAGTAGTATGGATACAAACGCTCGATGAAACTTAGTTTTTTGCATCAAATTTATCAATAACAGAACAGCGACCCCTTAAAAAAGCACTCCCAGTGCAAAACTGAATAAAAACTTTGCACCTTTGCATGTGTCGGGGAAGTTCTTCATCGCCGACTGCACAGCCTACTGAGAATTTGACTCGACCTCCGTGGAGAATTCGTCCCTTCCACTTGTCCAAAATAAAGTGCCATATCCCACAGAGAACGTCTGGTCATAAAACCCATATCCGCAGAGTCCCAACGCATAATTTCTGTTTTCGTCTTCTCTTCAATGATTAATTATGTACGCAACCCATCGTTCAGTTTTTAGCAGAGTTTTGCATGAATTTCCGCTCACCGTCCAGGATGTCGCCCGCAGGACTATCCTTTTTCATGCTTCGTTAATTCACTTAATAGCTACGCCATCGCCACCACACTTGTGTTTTGTCAGATCGTAAAAACTTAATCATCGTTTTCCGCTTCGTTTACCTTCAATGGACCCTGCACCGTAGGGATGTGTTCGGATCGAATGTAAAACAAAACAAAAAAAATCAAAACCAAACATCGGGATAATTACCACTCAGGCGGCAGGGGAGCGAGCCTCTCTGCTGGTCAATTATGAGTTATGTCTGCCATAAATTAATCCCTCGTCCGCCCCACATGCACTCGAAGAGTTATGTCACAAATTATCCTGATTATGAATCACGACCTCATGAGGTCCACTCGGCGAAGAGACAAAGCGCCTCCAATCGAGAAGCAAACTATCACATGTCTAAGACATATGACACCATCGCGTCCGCCTCCTCCAGCGACGACCTATCAGAGTTTGATTACTTGGCTCCATCTGCCAGCGGACGGAAACTCAAACTCACAACTTGAATCATTATCCTTTTTGACCAAGGAAACCCCTCCGGGTGGTGAGGACAACACCCGAGCACCCACTCCACCCCACACATCGATTGGGAAACGATTTTCCGTCCTCCGTTACATATTTGCGCCATCTGTCATTCAACTATGATATCGTTACAGGATATCGCACTCGAGCCTTGGCCGATGGAACTGCATGTGACGTGCCCTTGGAGGTCTTGGGGAAAAGTTTTTCGCCTTCCGCGCGCCGCCCTGCTGCCTTCGATTCGGAAGCCAAAATGTTTTCAATAACTTTTCGTCCGCCATTTACTCAGTCGCTGGCTGCGTTTTATGTTCTTGAAATATCCTGGATTTATGTGTGATTTATGAGTGCCATTAGTTGAAACGTTTAGTACGAGACGAAACGGGGCCACAGTGCATAACCTTTTCGTTTTTCGTGTCCTGAATGGATTTTTTTCCCGTTTCTTTTTACCCTCGTCCGATGTTCTGGCCCGGCTCGGTTTTCCCGGATGGTTTCGTCCTTTGTTGCCGGATCATATATTCCATAATCGATGCGTGTAACCCCGATTGTGAGTTGGGGCGGGAGGAGCGGTGTGGAGGGTGGGAAAACGCCGACGACAACGACGGCGGCATTTACATATACAATGTAAATCGTTGGCTTGAATTTCGAATGTAGGATACCACAGGCATTGCTTCCTGTGGGGCAACCTCTCTACGGTGTCTTGTGCGTGCTTTTTATGGAATTTATGGAGCTCTAGCGGGGCTTCGTGTTGCATGCAAAACAATAACTCTGCTCCCGACAAAGTTGGTCTTATGTTGGCTGAATTTCAATACGAATTATGCTTACAGCATGCTGCCGAGTAAATGTTTGGCATAACAAACCGAAACCGGAGCGTCGCATGAGCGAGAAAGAGGCCTACGAATTATGCATTTTTTATGTCTTCGGGGAGTTGCTAACTTGCACTGACATTTTTTGCGAGGTTTCATTGCTCGAATGCGACTAGCGTTGAGATGGGCATTTAAGCGTACTTTATACATTTGGATGTGCTGACATTTTAAGATACTTCGGAGTACTTTTAAATTATAGCTTTGTTTTCGTAGTGAATTTATACGCAGCCTGAAGGGCATTTACGCCCAGAACATGTACGAAGATTCCAACAAAACTGTTGCTTGCGGATTCAGATTGCAGAGACGAAGTTGTTGTTTACGTTTCGGCATAATTTGTGGGATTATTTCAACTTTTAGGCTCAATTTCGGAAGTGCATTTGTGTTGGCAAAATTTTGTCGATAACGCTTTAAATGACAAATGAATGAGCAATTTTAGGGACTTGGGTCAGAAGAGATGAGAGTTGTTGAGGTTCTTGAATCTGTTGATGACCGTTATACCGGAGATTCCACGTTTTCTTCTTCCTATGTCCTCCCAGCCCAAGATTTGGGCTTTATGATAAGTTCAGATCTCCACACTCTGTATTTACTGATGTATTCGAACTCAAGTTTTAAGTAAATTTAAATAAATTTTAGTAAATTAGTAAACATTTCTATATTTCGATACTCGGAAACACAAAAATCTCAATTGCGAAAGAGGAAGCCCTTGATCTCTTTGAAGAAATAATTCTGCTCTCACTCGTTGGCGCGGTTTTCGTTAATGACATGTGGGAAGGGGACTTAAACGACGAACTCCCCAGAGTCTTCCAATATAAAATATGTTTAGGTCAAGGTCAGGTCGAAGAGTCTTCGGATCCGAAGGACCAGTGCAACAACACAAAAGAGAATCCACGCGGAGAAGATGGCGCCGACAAGTGGAGGTGAAAAACCTTGAACAATTTCAGTGTACAAAATTTGAGGGTGATCGTAGAGAGGCTTGTTGATTAAGACAGTTCGAAATTGTACGGTAACAAGAAGAAGAGGAATTGCAATTCAATTGTGAAATGCGATATTTCCACAGAGATGATCGAATGCGGAAAATGCAAAAATCCTACAAGTTGAGCAACAGCGTCATCTTGTGAACGCAAAGCCTACAAAAGTAGACCAATAAACGATTGTCATTCTGGAGATTGCTTATGTGATTCATGTTCCAATATTGTGACCCGACCGAAAGAAAACAATAAATGAGAAAAGCTGAGATACTAAACATGTCATGCTATGTACCCACATGTAGTGGGTAATGGCGTCGACCCACGCGCAGAAGGTCTAGGTTCGATGAATATGAAACCTCACATTTTTTTGGTCCCTCTAGTGCCACTCAATTTTTATTGTCGAAAACCTTATTGAGTATGGCCAACACTTTGTTAGAAACAGGCAAGTGACCACGAAAAGGGAGCATTTAATATCACATTATAATGATATTTTAATAACTTACTTACTTGCAAGACCGGCAATCAATGTTGGGTTAAAGCCTGAGCTAATGTTGGCTACCATCCTCCGTCGTTTCTGGCCGTTTTTTGCGCAATGCACAGCTCAAACGAGTTAGTTGTAGTCGATAACGTATTAGCATCTCATAGTATACTACACTCGTCTGGTCTCGCCATATGCGGAACATGAACCTTGAACTGTGGGGTGGTGTGACGATGATAAAACGGTTTAACCAGAACTTACCGGGGAATTTTTTCTCCTTCCTGGAGTTATCGGAAAGTTTAATAAACTTTCGCGAAAATACTTGACTGCCACGTTTACCAAATTTCAAAGAACGGTCTGTCTCGGCTGCACAGGGCCTTCCCCAGCAAGCCTGGCTCTGCTCTTGATGCATTGTTAAATCTTCCTCCCTTTGACATCCACATCATGGGCTGTACAATGAAGGCCATCTCCTGACTAAAAAACAATAGTCTTTGGATCAAATAGCACTGGAGTTTTGATGACCTCGTGCACAGCATCTCCTATGACACAAGTCTCATTGACATGTCGTCTGATGCAGGGTCACCAACGGCGTCGCTTACATAAAGTCGACTTTCCCCGCGTCCAGGACTGGCTCTGGTCAGAAACTGAACCGGCAAGGGAATGTAGTCGGATTTTCACGGACGGCTCCAAGACGACGGAGTGATCTGAGGCCGGTGCTTTCGTGGAAGGCGACAACATTAGACTTCGCACCTCTTTAGGTAATTTGGCATCGGTCTTCCCGGCGAAAACTTTTGCTATCCTTATGGCTATATTGTGAATAACAACTGTAAGGGGCGAAGTATTTGCGTCTGCAGCGACACCAAGCTGTGCTCAAGGCCTTACTCAACCCTTTTACCATTTCCAAAATAGTCCGGGAATACAAGTCCTCCCTTTATTTGGTCGGCAGACTGAATTCGCTAAGACTTGTTTGGGTCCCGGGACATCACGGGATCACGGAAAACGAGATTGCTGATGAACTAGCCAGGCAAGGTTCTAAAGAGGCATTTGTTTGTCCCGAACCCAGCTTGAAGCTACCCGCTTCCTTGGTTAGGGCTTCCGTCGACGGTTGGGTCTCCCAACAGCACAACCAGAGATGGCATGACTCTCCAGGATGTAGGCTTACCGAGTGCATACACCCAAACGTCGGCAAGAAATCCGCGGCTTTTCTGTTATCTCTGGACAGAAAAGAGTGTAGAAAACTTGTCGGCGTACAAACGGGACGTTTTTTCCTTCGCTAAGCACCTAATCTGCTTGGGCTTAGCGAAGACACACGTCTGAGACGCCTGTGGCGAAGGTGAAGACACTTCAGAGCACTTTCTCTGTCTTAGTCCGTCTCGTATCAGGTGGCGGCTGTTTGGCGCCGATGTGGTGGGAGCTGAAAACTCTTTATGACAGAAGCGCCTGCTGGTCTTTCTTCAAAAAAACAGAAACCTACAGTAAGCTAAGGTTACTGCCTGGTAGTACGATCGAGCATTGAACGCTTTTGACACTCTCCCCTCTCGCTGTCTCTCACGGCTAGCCAAGATAAACCGATGTGATGTGCCAAAATGACTCACAATCATTAAAAAGAGTTCTGTTGAAAATTTCAGCCAATAATAAAGAATTAAGGAAATTTAGTAGAAATCAGAAGTTAGGTCTAGATATGAGCTTCGTACACGCGTAGCTGACATTCAAAATTTTCTCCAGACAGCGATACTTGCAACTCCAGGTTAATCAATTCGTGGTAATATGCGAACAGGTCCGTTATACAATTTTAAAGATTATTCCGAAATTACAACCGTGGAATACCATCTGCATAAATAATGATTTCTACATGCCTTCAGCTTCGCGATTAATCCAAACCGACAATCACGGAAAACGACTCCGGCAGAAGTACTTGCAGATCTTTTGCAGTAAAAATTTCTTAATTTTAGCCATGATAATAAAGCCGTATGTCGGTATGCTGACGTATGACCGTTTTTAGCGCCCAAATCTCTGCACCACACAAGTCACCAGATCTGACTTTGAATACACGCTTCAAATGGCACTTTGCCGGAGACGAGGCTGTGAGTTGAACAACAAAAATGCGCTGTATCTCATTTGAAGGTTCATATAATTACAATCTGGGCTCATATCGCCTTCGAAATAAGAGCCATTCCAACAATAATTACAAGCTATCCAGCGTGCATATAAAATACCGAATATAACCTCGCATTGCCCTCTTAACGTACGTGTACGTGTCGGTGTGTGCCTTGGTGTTCCGGTTTTTATAGCAACTCACAAGCTATTAACATACTCGTTCGCAATCTCGTATGTGCGACATTATGTCTAGACGCATGGCGCCGTCTCCCCATGCGTGCGGATCCCAGCAATTGGACTTTAGGCACAAACAGCCAACATCATCATCATCATCCCCCAGGCGATGAAAATCGGAAAATGGAAAAAGTAGAGAAAAAAAAAAACAACACTGAAGCGTTCAGAGGATAAACAAATAAACATCAGCCCCCTCCCCCCAATCGCCGTTCCATGGGTGGGCATGGAAAATTACGAAAAAGGGGGATGTATCGGGATCGAACGAACTGGGGCAGAAGCTCCTTAGCCGCTCGCTGGCACCAGAACTAGCATCCACATATTGTGACTCGTTGTTGTCGAGGGGATAAAGCTGTGTGCGGAGATTATTAAATGCTTGTACTCCCATCAGAATTTGCTCCGTTAAAGATGTACGCTTAAACTTTTCGCTTTTTTTTTGTTGGAAACTGTCAAACACGGCGGCTTGGGGATGGTGCCAGGGAGAGAGAGAAGAGAATTTATCGATTGTTACATTCGTTACGAAATAGTTTGTTGTTGTGTATGCGGATGTTGTTTTGGAATTTGTTCAACTAAATGGGGCGACGGATTGGGGCTCGTGAGGGTTCAGTGCATGACCCCCATTGTTTTGCTGTTCGAATAAAGTGTTTCCTTTCTTCTCTTCTATTCTGGTGAACGGTGTAGTGGACGTACATACCGTAGGTATATATTTTTGTGCACATATAGCCCCCACCCCCAGCTGTGTGCGATACATTTCTGTTTGCCCTTGACATTTTTATAGAAATTTACGAATTTCAACGAAATTGGACTTAAAGAGGTTTTTCTCTTGTGCAGCTTTCTGAGAGCACTTCTGCATCGGCAGTTCAGATGGAGTTTGAAATTCTGGATTCAATGACGCTCAACAAATCGTTTAGAAGCTGGGAAATGAAAGACTGTACGTTTTTGACGGAGGGACCATGTGGACCACGGTCACCAAGAAAATATTTTTCTGCCCGTAAAAATACACAATCTTTGGATCTGTGTGTCACAAAAAAGTCTATAAAAAAGATTTTATTTTTGACAGCATTAGAAATTAATAGCACAACGTGGGAAAGAAAATTTTGTATTAAATTTTTACAGTTTTTATTAAAATTTGGACAACGTTTTTGAAGCAAATTTTTCGACCTTTTTAGCGATGTTTGTATACATGATCCTTAAGTCAGCTTAGTTTAGGAACTAGTCTTGTTTTAATGTAAGCTAAACTACAAGCAAGGAATTGTTTCCTATTTGTCAGAAAGTTTCTTCTTCCACAAAATACTAATTTCACATCCCTTAGAGAGTCCTCCCCAATTCCCCCCTCTTGCGATCCTGATGGCCCCAAACAATATTTTAAAGAAAACGTGGAAGGGGCTAAGTATCTGCGTCCTTAGCGACAGCTGTGCTTAAAGCCTTACTCAACCCTTTAACCACTTCCAAGATAGAAGAGGAAAGCAAGTCTTCCCTTAATTTGTACTGCAGATTCAATGCACTATGACTTGTTCGGGTTCCGGGACACCACAAGATCATGGAAAACGAGATCGTCGATGAACCTATGTAGGATCAAAAGAGGCATTCGTAGGGCCCGAAACCACATTGAGACTATCCGCGCCCATGGTTAAGGCTTCCATCGACGGTTAGGTCTCTCGACTGGGCAGCAAAGAGATGGCATGACTTTCTAGGTTGCAGGCTCACCAAACGCATGCCCCAAGCGTCAGCAAGAAATCTGCGACTTTTGTGTTATAACTAGACTATTGTTTGTGTACAAACGGGACAACTCACTTTCGCTAAACACTAAAGTATGCTTGGGTCTAGAGATCGTACCCTATGCGGCACCTGTAGAGAAGGTGAAATTATTTCAGACAATTTTTCTGTCAGTGTCACGCCCTTGCTCGGGTCAGGTGGTATTAAAACAAATCCATGGACTTTCGAACATCCTGCTGTTTCCTGATCGTCAGCGATCTTTGCCACAATGTGCTTGACAGTCAAGTCCTTTTGTAAGATTAATTATAATTCGGAAGGCACTTCCCATACAATCGCAAAATCCATGGACTTGTCGCGGTCATGAGGAGAAGTCAAAACTGATTGCAAGAGGATTGAATGCATTTCTTCATCTCTGGTTGTTGCGCACGGAACCTGTTTTACACTAAGACCTCGAGCTCAGCTGACCCTAGGTTGTCGCACTGTTATAACAGGCAAGCCTTCGACATTCAATACTTTCAAATAATTATTCAGACTGGCTCCAACATTACTGTAGAGGTTTGTAAATGATCAGTGGGTCAACTCACAACATATTCTTTTTTCCCATCTCGTCCTCTTTTTACTTCCACTACTCTTTCACTCAAGTTCACGCACAAAATGATTCGATCAGTTTGTATTTCCGAAAGCATACGTAGAGGAATTCCTCTTGAAGGACCAATTAAAATAAATAACGAAATTAATCAATCCCTTCAAACGTCTTCAGGTCAGCCATAAACTCTTTCCACAGCCTACGCCCAACGAGCTGGATATACACATTTTTGATAAACCCTAGTGGGTGGTTGCACTAAGCGTGTGTGTATCTTCATTCAATTCAAACGTTTCACGGCTTTCGTTCTCATCTGGGATTTGGTGCGTACACATATCAGTACATACTCGTATCAGCACTCAGGTCGGGTCACTGCTTTCACTTGGCTCCGCCATTCTTCACACCCAACTCACTGACCTCCCTTTGACGTCAATCAGACACACATATGCATGAACATCCGCCCATGAATGAATGAATTCGCGGAGTTTTAATTTCACATCGCACATGAAGTATTCACATTTTATTCCTTTAAGGGTGCATTCACATTCACAGCCACCGCATATGAGCACCTGCATACCCGTTCCATTTAACGCTCTACCCAACAATTTTTTTATAGACACTTCCGCAAGCGTGTGGAGCGTATAAAAGAGCAGAATGTCTGAAATTTTATTTCCGCAACAGCAGGAGGGTGCTTGTAAAAAGTAGATTAAATGTATAAGCGGACTTAGAAGCGGGCTTTTATGATTTACCTGTGAAAGGGTGCAATGTCAGCGGCAGTAAAAATCGAAGATAAAACAGGAATTGTCGTCCCTAATTCAAAACAAAGAGCAATTAGACGTAACGGCTTGAGCCAAAAAAAAGTAATGGATTCAAAGATTATTACAAGCAATAAGATGGAGGGCGCAAGGAATTTGATATACACGGCGATGTTCCTGCAAGCGTCCGACCAGTCTAATGGTCTCCTCACTTTACCCGACGTCGTCGTCGCCGGCTCGGGGTTGCCATCCGCTTTATAGTTGTAAGAAGGTGTAGGGAATAGTCGATGCGCGACTATTGTGGCACGTAATAAAGAGATTCGTGGTTTACGAGGGCTGCGTAATCTTCCTTGAGGATCGTGATTTTCGTGAGTATTCTCTTCGGTTTTACGGTTTTCGTGGCCTGTGGTGTTTGAAAAATGTTGAAACCCTCTTCAACGGGGAATAATATAAAGACTATTTTGTCGCATGTATCTTGTCACTTGGTGTAATGGAGTTTCTGGGATGAACTTGGGGAGAGGGGTTAGGCCATCTATTTCTGGTTGTAAGGATTTATTTTGTAGACATAAATTCTAAGAGAGAGAGCAGTTAAACTTACAAACAACTAGTTCATTGTATGTTCTTGCAAAAGGATTGTTTGGCAGCATTATTGGGATGGAAGGAAGGCTTTATATAAAGCCGCAGTTAGGATTTTCGAATACGGCTAGAAATTAACGCTCTATGGTTTTTTTGAATGAAGTTTGTTATACTGTATAGCATTTCGCGCCATCATTTGTGAAAGTCTACTTTGATGAACCATAAAAAATACTGCGTTCAACTTCTTCTTCTTCTTCCTGTGGCGCTGCAGTCCGGGGTGGACCTGAGACTCACCCAACATGCCTCTTCAGCCAGCACTATCTTTCGCCAGTTGCGCACTCCAAGTTGGTTGAATTCCTTCTCCACTTGTGTGCACCACCTTAGCCTAGGCCTGGTGCCTTGTCCCAATAGCTCAGATTCGGAGACTTTTCAGGCCGGAACAGTGTGTCAGTGTCCATACGCTCTTCATGGCCTAGCCATCTTCAGCGTTGTACCCGGAGACGCTTGATTAGGCGCATGTCGCTGTACAACCCATAGAGTTCGTCCTTAAATTTACCTCTCTAAACGCCATCATCGCAAACAGGATTAAAAATCTGACGCAAAACTTTTCTCTCGAAAGGACTAAGAGCTTCCTCGCCCGCTTTTAGTAACGTCCAGGTTTCCGCGCCATGAAGTATATGGTATAATGAAGCTGTTATATAACGCAAGCTTAGTCTTTCGAGAGATTGCTTTCCTCTTGAGTCCAAAGAAACATCGACTGGCAATTGATTTCGGTACTGGTGTTATTCCTTTTTTTTCCCTGAGGTAAACGAAGTCCATGACTACCTCGAAGATTCTGCTGCCTAGTGTGGCGCTCTGTCCGAGACGCCAATGTTGTGGCTCCTTCCTTGAGACAGCATGTACTTCGTTTTGCCCTCATTAACCATCAGACCCATTTTAGCCGCTTCCGCTTCAATGCCAGCAAACGCATCATTGACGGCTCGCTGTGTTCGACCAATCACGTCAATGTCGTCGGCGTAAGCTAGCAATTGATCTGACTTTTGGAAGATCGTATCTCTGGTGTTGACCTGTGAGTTACGCACGATCTTCTCAAGGATGATGTTAAAAAAGTCACATGACAGAGCGTCGCATTGTCTTAAACCTTTTTTGAAATTTAAGGTCTTGGTGAGATCGTTCTCGACCTTGACGGAGCAGCGAGAGTTCTCCATCGTCATCCTACACAATCTGACGGGTTCGGTAGGAATGCCAAAACTAGACATGGCCCTGTGCAGCTCGTCTCTATTCACACTGTCATATGCGGCCGTGAAATCGAGGAATTGGTGATAGGTGTCGATTTACACTTCTTGGGTCTTTTCCAGGATCTGCCGTAGAGTGATCTGCGTTCAACACAGTTCTTTATACACCTGTACCGTTTCGACCCTATAATGGTCCAACATCTCAATTCTTGTATCCCAGCAAAACGCATGGAGTAAACCGACCAGGACATTTTAGGAAATATCCGGGAGTTGTGTAAGCAAGCTGAATAAAACAAACTAATGGAAGCAGGCTTCGAACAGGCATTTAAATAGCGTATTGCCTTATAATTCCTAACTCTGAGATTAAATATCAAGACGGTGCAAAAAAAAGTAGTAGTCAGCAAACAGAGAGTGAAGACATTACTTGAATTCATGAATCAAATTTAAAGTGGAAGCAGAAGTTTTTTCGAAAACATCTTGAAAAATAGATTCAATAACGAATTCAACAGACTGTCTGCCGGTATTCTCCAAGTCATGTGTTTACCAACATAATGCCGAGAATAGTACGATTTGTCATCCTATTTGCGGAGATGGCATCTAGAGGCGAAGATTCAACGATAGAGTCTATCGTTGAAGGTGGTTTTGATCATACATATGTCTGCTGATACGTATTACGCTTAAGATGGTTAGACCAGGTACACGATTTGGAATTTTCAAAAGACTCTTTGAATGGGAGCCATTAGAACACAACTTAAGATTAACTCATCTATGATGGCATACACAAGTGGAGAGGGACATCTATCAACATGGGATGCGAAATTGGAAGCAGCTGTGCTAATTGGGGACACCAGTTTTTTATCAACTTAAAAAGACGAGCATTTATTAAAAAAACGAAAAAAGAATGAATTGCATTTTTTCCTTTCGCCTTCCAATTTCTCAAGGGGTTCAAAAGGACACCCATCACCTTTTTGTCGATGTTAAGGCCACATATATGTTCAGGTTTTACATACCTACCAAACTCGCCAGGTCTTGTATAATGACGAGGGAGTATTCTAGCAGCTCTAGATAGTTCGAATATGAACTAAATCAGAGTCTAATGGCAGAGAACAAGACATGGCGCACGTTTTTCAACATACTACGATATTCGTGTCAAACGTACTCGCCAACACAAGAATCACGATCTTCCAAAAATACATTCAGTTGCTAACTAAAGCGAATTTACCGGGCTTAGTCTTACAGAGTGTGACCTCAAAGAAGGAAATATTTATGGGCATTGCAACGGAGGCGGCCAAAATAAATTTAGTGTGAAATGAAAGGTTTTGTTCACTTAAGCTTCCACGTAAATAGTTAAAACGTTATCGATACCGAGAATAGCTCTTGTCTATCGCCGTATTTTTAGGTTTAAGAGCCAATTTAGCAGTAGAGCCCTCATGCGAAGGACCATTTCATAACTTGGTCATTCCGGTGCTCGTCTTTTACAGGGGAGCATCCACAAAGCGTCAACCACTGCTTCTTAAATTTCGCCGTTCGGAGTCGGCAAAAAACTGTAGGTCCCTTCTACTCGTGAGAGAACAGTAGCCCGCACGTTGTAGAATCTAGGCCCTGGTCCTTGTGGCTGTAGTGCCACTCAATTATTATTATTATGGACAATATAAGAAACGAATGGCTTCTGGAGGAGAAAACGATGAGTTCTATAATACATGTGTTTAGTCAATGACCTTAAGATTGCTACATCATACTAAGCGTACGGCATACACAGCTCCTGTGCGAAGAATCGTTGAATCCGAAAAAAGAGTGGTAAAATGCACTAGAAGCCACCGACAGAACCGGTAGAGCTCACATGTGGAAGGAGTTTTAGGCTACTGGCTAAAGATCATGATAACTGAAGAGAATTCTTGGTTGATTCAGGGCCTCTCGGAATTTGGTGCCACAAAAAGAGAAAGAAGACGAAGAAGAATAAAAACAAACTGCTTTTTAAGCTTCGAATTAGAGTTTAATACAGCAAACTTTTAAAACTTAGCAAATTATTAAAAAAAGTGTAACATTTTGATAGCAAACTTCCTGAAAAAAAAAAACAGATTTGTCAAAATTGATTTTTGGTCAGATTTTTGAAGAACATCTTTCTTTTTAGTGTGAAGGAAGACAATTTAAGACTCCACAGGGAGTGGGCAGGGTTGTGTAGACACACGCCAATTTAATACTCTAGTAAACAGCAAGTAAGCACGATATCTTGGTGTTCAGGGTGATTATGTCGTATGAATGTAAAAAGAAATTTTATCTCAGTTAAAGATCTTGACCGCATGTCTCTGCGTGAGAATCTGAAACGGTGTGTTTTGTGTTGTGTTTTTTAACGGAAGTTTATTTTAGTCAGCTGGGAAGTTTTGAGCTTTGTTTTTCATGAAATTATTACAAAAGATCACAATTTATGTTTTATAAGCACAATTTCATTTAAGTGTTGTATATTTAGTTTGGTTTTCTTTTTTTTCATTACTAACCTGCTAAGAGTAAGTATATGTACGTTCACAAGGAACCCAACTTGCAGGGATAGATAGTTAAAAGAAGAATAGAAGAATAGAAGTGAAAATAAATTTGACGAAGCGTGCTCACAAATTTGAAGGTGAAGGGAGCAATCGAATCTAATTTATTAATTTTAATTAATAAGATTCGATTATTAATATTCTCTCCAAAAGCCTCCGGATATGAATTATTGCATCACTTCTTGGTGAAACAGCATTGTCATCTGCTTGGCTGTTGCAGGAGTTCACTCTTGATAGCGTCCGGTCTATACGATGTATCTTCGTTTTCAAAATTTTGACAAGACATGCCGACTCCTTCAAGGTTTTAAAAAAAACGTCAGCTTTTGCGGGTAGAATTTTTATTAAAAAAGCAATTAAATTTGTTGAGCTTTCTCGTATCAAAGGTACTCAGTGATTTTAAATCAAATACGTCGTCGATTTTCGGCCGTTAATGAAGCAGGAGCTTTCGGACTCTGATTTATCGCTATAGTCAGTTCACTACGAATTTTTTGACAATAGATTAAGCATAAAATATTAGTTCCTCAGCATACAATAAGTATTAAACCGTTTTTTTTGTCTTGTGCTTTCAAAATTGTCATTTGCTACGGTATTTCATTGGAAAAATATCACATTTTCCTTTGGTTGTGATAAAATTGTATACAAAGAGTTCAATTTGGAGCAGTCGTTTACACAAAGGCTAAGCGCGTGTGGCAAACCATGGTAAGCGTTGCATTTTTAAAACCACCGCAGATCGTTCTCTTAGAGTGGTCCTTCAAGACTGCAAATTAAAGAATTTAACCACAACCTCAAACTGATTTCAAATGCCAATAAAAACAAGTAGGCAAATTTGGAATTGTAAGTTGTAATAATGCGGAAGGGTCATAAGACTTGCTTGCTGAAACTGAAAATCCGGTTTTATCTTTCCTAGTTTTTGAACTTGGAGTAGGTAGAAAACATTGAGAATACTCCATTATTCATTAATACGTACATATGTGAAGTTTTGCGATATCAGGATTTTGGGCATTTTGAGATTTCTGCCTTTTCCTGAATCTGAATTTTAAAAAATCCTCATTTTTGACTTGTGGTTTATTGGAACGTGGCTATTACTTTTCTTTAACTTCTTTTAAATCTAAAGGTCTGCTTGTAAAAATCATCACCATCAGTTTTAGAAATACACAATGTTTCATTTCTAATCACATGAATTCCACTTTTTCTCTTTGCAGGCTAAACATCTAAAGAAAGGCCAACAGACACTGTATCCCAACGTCTTAGTTTCAAACTAAAACCCTTCCAAACCAATCTCACTCACTTCGACTCTAAAAAAGCGAGACAAGGCACAGGAACAGTCTCCTCAACATGGCTGCATTCATTGCGAAACAAATGGTCGGCAATCAACTGAGCGCCGTAAAAGGTATGTATACAATGCTTGACATATGCGCTCATAACGGGGGAGTTTCACTGAACGATGAAGCAATTATTACTACCACCATAACGAGATATAACGGGGAGATAATGTAGTTAGTTAAAAGGGGATGTAGTTTTAAGTGGCCGCACTCGAGGTTTACACTTGCGGTGATGCAAGTTGAAAATACAAACTGCTGTTCTGATGGCGTACGCGGAAAACTGCTGTGGTTACGCAATGAAGAGAAGCTCTAAAAATATTTTTAAGAGTTGAGTTTTTCCTGTTTTCTCATATGCGATGGGTGTGTTTTTTTGGTGTTTTCTGTATTCCGGCCGCAACATCATCATTACCAGTGGAAGCTTTGGGACATTAACGTACAGCAGGTTGCCACACGTATGCCAGTGAAGACCTCCTCATATTTGATGTGGTCATAGTTTTTATAAGGTCGTGCTAAATGAAACGGAAACACTGTGCATTCAGTCAGGAAGAGCAGCGTCATGTTGCATAAACTTTCTCCTTATGGTTTACTCATTCTCATAGTGAGTGTACGATTTTGTTTTTGTAAAATTTAGTAGATCGCCACAATTGGTGAAGGGATGAGCAAAAGTTATTTTACAACCAATTACTCTGTCTTTGGCAACCGATGGATGTATATGTGTAGGAGGCCACAGAAAAAAAGAAAGACTTGATGTGTGTTACACGCTGTTATATATAGCGGGGTAACCGGGAGAATTTCACAAGCAGGATTGAAGAACCTCAGTAGCCGAGTCAACGACTGCTTATTTACTATAAAAATTACAGTGGGTGCATGAATTATAAGTCGATCTAAAGCAAGTAGCACATTTTTGTAAATCGCCAACAGATGATGTTAGCTCATTACGTCAACATTCTAACCGGTCCATGACAGTGCTCCATGTCACTCTGCACATCGAACACTTCTGTTTCCAAAACAAACATTTTGTTTCTAAAATCTGACTCATGGAGTTGATAACAGTCTACGATTCTAACTCATTGCCTGCTGAGACGATAAAAATAATTATTGAGTGGCACTACAGTCCACAAGGGACCAGGGCCTTTTGCTACTGTTCTCTCACGAGTGGAAGCGACCTACAGTTTTTTGCCGACTCCGAACGGCGAGATTTGAAAAGCTTATTAGACAAAAGATACTCTCTGAGTGTTGTCAGCAACTCGAAAGAGTTGGTGCCGTGAAAAAATGCGAGGTGTCTCGTTCGGGAATCGGACCTAGATCTTCTGCGTGTGGGTCGACGCACTTACCCACTACGTCTCGACTGCTAAGACAATAGTTGCCTTAAATTACTGAATCGTTTTTCAAGGGTCTTGCACACAAAAAGGGTTCAAAGCGTAGATCTGAGGTGCAATGTTGACATCGCTATTGTGGCTGATAACATGATATGGGAATTCTCTGCACAGAAGATTGATTGTGGCATGAGCTGTTTGGGATGGCGCAACGGAATGCAACAGACTTTATAAGAAAATAAACTAACGTCCACCGTTAACCGAAATGTTCGTCTCAGCCCCAGTTTCCTAGAAAAATTGTCCATTGATGACACCACTCCACAATTCGCACAAAATTGTAAGACCCTGTGGATGCTTTGGCTTCGTGATAATATGGTGCGGATTTTCCGAGCTTTAGACGCAGAAATTTAGATTGTGAACGGACCTATAGAAATATAGATGCTTGTCGACAAAAAAATGTGTTTTGTTGCTCGAATTATTTGTTAAATTTAAACTGCGCTAGGGTCCTGATTAGGAAGCATACACTCAACTGTTGGGACAATGTAAGCGCATAATCCAAGATGATTGTGCAACGTTCTCCTTAATCTTGTGTTGATGTTCATGAATTTAAGTCTTAAATTCTTTGCCGTAGCATCCGTGAGCATCATAGGAGGACGGGGACCAGTATGACAAACTTTTTGAACGAACTTGCGTGCAGAAGTCTTACTGAATGGCAAAACACAGTATTTGAGCTACACAGTACCTCTCGGCATTATTCAAGGGTTAAACGACTCACTTCGTCATTCCACGATGAAATTGTACTGATTTTTTGACAAGATTCTGGGCGAGAAACAGATGTCTGTGTGTCAGAAAATCAATGATTCGTAAGGAATCCTTTCACAGTATAAAAGCATTTCAAAAGCAAAGAAGCTACTCAGCTGCATGTAGGGGAGATCTTGGAAAGCAGATCAGCTTGCAAAAGCCTCGAGTGATGAGTGAGTTTCGACTATGTGGCATTTTCCGAAGGACAAAATTCAAAGAAATGTCTTAGACGTGAACATAAGCTTACATATTCAAGTTTCACATTTACATTCAGACCTTAATTGAAATAGATGAATAGGTACAAGGATGGTGAGACGACGTCGTCATTTTGTGATTTGGGAATCGAATTTTAGAATATCTATCATCTTCAAATAATTCATTTTTTCTGAAAGTTGACCAAAATTATTGAATTTTACTGATTCATACATTTCCCTTGAGGCACAAAAGCTATACTTGCCAACGGGTTAAAACAACACCACCAACTGTCCTTTTCCCAATCTCTTAAAAGACTCCTGGCAATTATTGAGTTATGTGCCGATGATGCCATTTCATTAAGCAATTGCTACTCAACCCACAGCACACGTTGGTAAAAAGAATCCGAAATGTCCTGGAAAATTGATTTGACCCACATTTGCGAAAGACAAACATTTTTTCACCATTCGCCCTCATTTATCGGGCGTATACAGTCTAGTCGGTTCATTGCGCTGCTTACCAGCTTGGAAGCCGCATTAAGCATCCAGAAATTGCGCACATTCCAACCCTCGTTTGGTGCTCAGCCAAAAGGCATAATTAAATCCCATTTGTCCCATCGGTGGGTCCCCCTGAATAAATAAATCATATTTGATTTAAATATAAGGCACCAAGATTTTCTGAAAATTTATCTCCACATCGATGACTCTTCGCAGATGCATTCGATGGAAGGCGCCCAGCCACAGGACTGGCGGCTGGTGCAAAAAAATGATATCCTAGGACAAACAGTGTTTAAAATTGATTTTCTCTTCGTTCCGCTTTATGGCCGACTGGCACCCTGACAGCCCGACATCCTCCTCTCCAAAGGCCGCTCACAATTTGCACTGTCAGATGAAAGGAATTGTGGTGGTGGTGTTCGGCAGAAGAAAAATACACAACCATGCACGAAGGTTAAAATAAATGTCACATTCATTTAATCTATCTTCTGCATTTTGCAAGGAGAAGCGCTTCACAAGGGGTGGTTGGGGATGCTGAAGGTAACATAAGTACATACGTATCCTTGATGTCTGCTCAAGCTGCTTTCTGCCTGCCACAAAGGGACTGACTGCTCGCAAAGTGAAACTCAAGTTAACATAAAGTTCCGCTTGAGGGCGGAATGCGCAATGCCTTTAAAACATACTTTCAAGACACATCACCCACCGCCGAGGCAACCAGTCAGCAGGCAACAGCCAACAGAACAGCCACCCCATTAATGGCTTTTCTTATCGGAAGTTCAAAATTTCTGCACGAGTGCACCAAGGAGTGGGTCCTTAAATCATTATTTCAACTAGAAAATGTTGCACTTAATTTTCTACACTTGGATTATTCCATTTCACAATTTCCAAGGAAATTCAGCTAAGTAGGGCGACTGTGGATAAGTGTTGCAGTGTGGGTTATCGTAAATTTTCCCCAGATTTACTAAGACTGTGGGCTGGTGTCACAGCCAAGCGAGAGATGACGATCAAAAGGAAAGTGGCGCCCGACTGTGTTTCCTTGTTGGCACTGTAATTCAAAGTGATTTAAATTACTGCTTAAACGGATGAAGATTGACTGCATTTGAACGACTTATGACCAGCAGATGAGTTCAGATGCGCGAGAATTGAAATGTTTTGAAAATGATTGTGGGCGAAATGGCATTTTGTTTGAATAAGAGAATTGAAATCAATGTAGCCACAGGATGCATATCAGCCAATGCTACGATTTTATTGTCCGATCGGTTAAACTTCTCGCTTATGCGGATAACTTTGACGTGATTGAGCCAGTACTTCAAACCTTCGAGAGATCTTAGCTCGAATTGAAGTGCAAGCAACAAAATGTTGCTGATGACTGACGAGGATAAGACAAAGAATTCTGTCACTAAGGAATGAAAAACTCATCAGAAAGGATGGAGCTAAAGGAAGAGTTAAATCTGCGAGATGATCAAGAACATCGTCTTTTTGTGTTATGGCTCCCGAAAAATAACTGATCCCAGAAGCTCGGCTCACCTCGCAATAGGGAAATATATTCATCTTTCAAAAGATTCAGTTGACCGCATATAAGATATTCATTACAGCAGTCCTAGTAGAGACCAAAGAAGCCCTTGGTGATTTCGAGGTAAAATTCTGCACCCTGCTTGCACTGATGCCGTCTGGCAGTAAAAAATTAAACAAAAGAGTAGATCGTCTGTATGACTGTATGCGCCAGAGTGGTATATACGAATACAACTTCAAAACATTGCTCACCCATGTAGGAGATATTAACAACACATGTCCAGTTCAAAGGAACTTTGCATTGCCGCTTTTTCCAAAACATCTCGGAAAAAATTTATGAATGAGATAGCGCGTACAATTGATGAGAGAATTAATGTGGGACCGTGTGACCTGTAGAGGGATTCTATTCCACTGTTTTCAGCTTCATAGTGCTTCCAACTCAAGAAAAAAAACAATACTTCCTTGTCAGGTCAGCGAATCCTGAAGCTTCTGAGCCAAGGCAATTAAAGCCTTCCATTACTGAGAGTACTGCTAGCAGTGCTGTTTGCAGTCGTCAAAACCACGTTCCCTTGCGTTTATTTAATCTCAGTACTGTAGATTCGGAAACTCGGACTCGAAGATTCTCGTAGCTGGATCATTGATGTCCCTTCGCTCGAAGTGGCCATGTCGCTATAGTGGACTGTCAGTTTTCTCTCTCATTACACCCACGTCTCGATATAGCAGGCATAGTTCATAGAGCCTTCTTCTTCATTCCCCATCTTCGCAAATATAACCATATACGACTACAATACTTTTTTTTTGAGTTCCAAGAATATTGTCTGATGCTCAGCCCAAAATTCGGCTCAATACAACAATACTGATGATATAAACGTCTTCTAGACATCTTATCCTCGTCCTTTGAATTAAGCATTTAGACTGTAGCTGTATTTACAGAACAAAGTGAGACTCGACGATATGACGATCCTTGACAATATTTGGCGCAGGCTTACAAGTATATATTGATGCAATGTGCATTCTGAATGCATTCTACCGGAAAGGCTCATCTTGTAAAGCATTATCTTGTGATGAATGCATTCGTATGAGGGTTTAAAGACTATTAGCGTAAGGTGCGTGTTTTAATTGGAAGCTCGACAGCATTCTCAAAAATTTTCTTGAAAGCCCACTACTAGTGCGATTAATGCAATCTAAAATGTTGAACAGAATATTATGTGCGACGTTTTACAGGGAATTTTTGTAGTTCAGTCCGCAAACATTTTTCCACTTACTATTATGCGAGGAAACTGTTTTTTTTTCCTTCGTCGGCTTTTTTGGTCGCTGTTGGTTCTCAATGAAACAAGGCTTTTACATTGTTTTTTCCCAGCGTTTCACCAGAAACTACTGTCTTCATCAGGGGATTTTTTGAAATTAAATCCAATGAAACAAACAATTTTTTCCATGCAAAGTTAAGTCAAAATACAATTAAATACATGTAAAGGGTGATTTTTTAAAAGCTATAGAAACGTTTTTCAAAAAACAAAAAACACATAAAATTGAGAAAATTGCATGAAATCTTTAATTGAATCAATAGTACGGTCCATATAATTTAATGTCTGAAGATTATTTCATGCAAATGTTGACCTTGACTGCGTCTCATATGGTCTATCCGCTTAGTCCAATTTTGGCATACTCTTTTCAACATTTCGGCCGGTATCTCACGAATAAATGCTTCAATGTTGTCTTCCAAATCGTCAATTGAAGCGGGCTTGTCTGTTTAGACACGCGCTTTAACATAGCCCCACAAAAAATAGTCTAAAGGCGTTAAATCGCACGATCTAGGCGGCCAAGTGACTGGTGACGAACGTGAAATAAAATGTTCAGCGAACTCGCCTTCCAATAAGTCGATTGTTGCGTGTGGCATGTGTTGTTGTTGAAACCACATGTCATGCAAGACAAGCTCTTGCATTTTGGACAAAAAAAAAGTTGGGTATCATCTCACGGTAGCGCTCACCATTCCCAGTCACGTTACGATTCGCATCATCTTTGAAGAAGTACGGTCCAATGATGCCACCAGCCCATAAACCGCACCAAACTGTGACTTTTTCTGGATGCATTAGCAGCTCTTGCAATGCTTATGGCTGATATTCACTCCAAAATCGATAATTCTGCTTACTTACGTGCCCATTGAGCCAAAAATGAACTGACCATAAAATGAAAGAAGCGCGGGATGAACTTTCTTACCAGAGCACGCATTTTGATAATAAAATTCAATAATTTGCAAACGTTGTTCGTTTTTTAGACGATTCATTGTTCAGTTCCAAATTATTGTTATGAAAAAGAATAGACAATTATTAAACTAGAACTAAACTAGCACAGAGTTATCAAATAAAAAATATTGAGCACTTCTTTGTGTGAAGATCAGTCTTGAATGATGGGAAATTTTTTATTTGAACTAAATGCAATACATATAAGCCGTTACAAGCACTGAATGTACGGCAGATATGTTCTGTATGTCCTGTTTCCTATTCATGTTGAGTGTACCTTTTGCTGGTCTGTTTTTTCGTTTACAGGATTTTGACGTCATCAAGATCGGGTAGATGGGTGGTTGAACGCAATGATTGTCTAATGCTGTTTTCACTGTGTTCATTTTATTGATGTCCGATTAATGTCCAGCTAGTCTTTGACGAAGAAACTGTTTGGTGGTCCCTACATATGTCACATTCATCACTGAATTCATTGTCCTTGCCCTTGCAGTTGATTTTGTAGACAACGTCAGTTTTGCTTCCTTTGTCTGGTTTTGGTTTAAGTTTAGTGAAAACCGATGCCAGCGAAACTTGTAACTTGTAAGACTTGAAACCCACTTTTATATTGTTGCGCCGATTAGAAATTATGTTCTTAGAAAAAAAAGTTAAAAAAGGAGATCCCCTGATGAAGACAATAATTAATGCCCAACCATTGGGAAAAAGAATAATGAAATAACCTTGTTTCAGTCAGAATCAACAGCGACCAAAAAACCCGACGAAGGAAAAAAAAGAGTTTCCTAAATAATTTGGGCAATTTGAACAAACAGCTTTCCACTTACGGAATTTTCTACAGATGAGTTTAGAGAAGAAAAGCTTCAATTTGGAAAAAGTTAGATGGACTGTGTTTAAATGCAGACTCTTAAACTTAATGCTTGGAAATGTAAAACGAATGTAATCTCTACCGTTGCACCTAATTTATTTTGCAATCCTCATTACCTAAACTCTCTCCATACTAGAGATTCGCTTAATCAAGATGCTCGAATTTAAAGACTTAGCTTTGAGAACTTGACTACTTATTCGAACGATGCGGCCAACGCGTTCTAGACTGTAAATTGTTTGCTTCCCAATTATACTCAGATTTTGATACACATTCTAGAACTCACGGTGGTCCCATTTTCTCCATTATATGCCGTCGGAAGCACATATCCATCAAATTTCGGTGTCCATCGCCCGATGGTACAAAGAATTGGCTCTACCTTCTTACTTAGAGTTTAGTCTGCTGCGTCATATACATAACTGGCCAGAGACAAAATTGAGTCAGGGCACCTGTAGGGCAGAATGTCCCTCTCAAGAGCAAATTAAGAGCTCTGATCTACATCACATGTTGAAGAAAAACGAAATACAATCAGTCTTCCACTAAAGGATACTTCTATTACGAACTTTTTCGAAGATGTCTTCTGCAGCCGTGACGATCACAAAAAAGGAATTTTCACCTGAAAGCACCAAAAACCATGCACCTTGCAGTATTTAACTTGAAATAATTTTTCAGTCTTAACAAAAAGAGGTTTTTATTTTTGATCGCCGCAAGCTTGAGGATATCGCGTTAAATTTATTTTCGGCGGGCTACCTGCTTCATAGATCCGAACCTTCTCCCCTTCGTATTGGATTTGCTTAATTTACTCTAAATCCTCTATGTTTTCTTCAAGACGGATCAAAGAGAGTATTAGACAATGAACCAAGAGAGGGCGGGGTTTTGATGACAGATGGGTTAAGTGTAACTTCACGTGCGGGACTCTTATTAGCCAGGTGTTGGAGACAATATCTCAAAATTCCTTTAATAAGAAATTTGTATTTTAGGACTCTGGTCGACTCTCGCAAACATAACCTGAAGCTGTTAAAACATACATTTTTGCAATTGACCGACATATCCCTGTACTTGGTCCTCCTAATGATTGCTGCAGAGAAAACAAAGTACTAAATCCAAATGGGAGTTCAATGAGGTCTTATGATGTTTTGAGTGAGTTTTGGATGCGCCAACTGCTGTTTTGTGATTGCATTAATAGAGATTATTCACAAAGCCCGGGTCCATAACCAAGCTCCTACTCTAAGTCATGTAATTTTCAAATCTTCCTTATATCCTCCACTGTTATAAGGGAAATCCACCTCTCTGTTTAAATTGTACGGCGGCTTTCGTGCCCTCCCCTAGTTGTCCTGTGGCTGTTTATACAAATTTGCTTATTCCTTCTCTTTTCAAATGTCAACCAACGCTTACATTCTTGAAACCTTTATTTGTCTTCAGTAACAAAAATTACTGATTTTTCATACCGTTTGGCACAACTCAAAACAAATTCTAAGACCTCTCTCGATTTCCCATATTTCCGAACTTAATTAGACCAAAGTCACATCGAAACTTCGCTCAGCAACCACGCATTGCTGTAGCGACGTCCCCATGTGCTCTCCCCACCTGCAACCCGAATCCACTTCAATCCCCACATCATTACAGTCAAATCTCAAATAACACCGAGATGACTTTATCCATTGCCACTGCCACAACGCCTCCTTATTAGGGTTTAATTGAATTACTCCCGAAACATATTTGTCATTCGCATGATTGTCTGTTCCCCAGCAATAAAGAGTCATTTGACTCATCTGCCTGCCGTGGCGCTTGTGCTTCTTTCTCTCATTAGACGGTCCACCCCTGCTGCGAGTGTGTCTCAATAATCTTATTAGCTTCTGGCATGTGTGTGTGTGAAACTAATTAGTGCCTAATGAAGGTCACGTGACAGCGTTTTCTACGAATACACCTTTAATCCTCCACCCCCTCCCCCACCAGCTCTCATATGGCACCACTCGAGACCTGTGCTCTTCCATACCCTTCCTGTGATTAAAGTGGGGCAGCAAAAAATGAAATTGGGAAAGTAGCCAAAAATGTTTATCCACCCATCGTGGCCCCTCACCTAATCCGTTCCCATATTGTGGGCCATCCAATTGGATTACTCGGCAATTTTACGGCGACGACGGGCTACCGAACCTTGGAAATAAATTCGAAAATTTCAAAATCAAAAGAGGGCAGTTATTGGCGAATATTTGCTTAGCAGTTCACATTGCAAGGACGAGGGACGGCCACGCCAGAAGCCGAGCAGAATACAAACAAATGTAATTCCCACAGAATGTGTTGGGAAGAGACACGCTTCCCCTGTATCTCCGTGGCCGCTCTGAAGCTCATCCCATCGAGGCCGCATAAATTCTTCCGCCCCGCCCCGCCCGCTCTACAGAGACCACTCAACGTTTCGCAAATGAAATTAAAAGAACCAAAAGCGTGTTTTATTTTTGGAGATTTTCCAAAAGCTTTGTCAGGGTTCTCTAATTCAATACACCCGTAGTACTGGGCACACACACAGCCACGTATGTCGAACGGATTTCGTTTGTGTTGTGCGCAAAAAGGAACAAAGAATATTTCATAAATCAATATTTCAGTTTGTGAAAGGCGGTGGGGATGCTGGTCGACGGGTGCACTGCTGGAGTACGACTCTGCGCCTGACATTGGCCGCGACTGGGGGTATGTGAGACCACAATCGAATTACGGGCAGAAAACATTTTAAATCAATGTGAAAACGAGGTGAAGAAATTCAGGGTTGGCCGGACCCGACTCGATCCGGGCTATTGATTATCATTGGCCGCCCACGTCTTGCTCAAACATGTGAATGCAGAGCTGGAGATAAATTCAACGGATAATCATAGAGGCCTTTCAATTAAATTCATCTGCAGAGGAATTTGGGACAGTTAAGCACCGGGGAGAGCGGAATGTGTGGAGGCCGTGTGTGTGATTGGGGAAGAACGATTAAATTGGTATGCGAATTGGATTAACAATGCGGCGTTCGTCCGATGGATACCTGCTGTGATAAGAACGTGAACGTAAATCCGAAATTTCAGTGGCAGTGGGGGATTTCAGTATTGTATGCCAATTAAGGGATTCAATGAGAGGCTTGTCCGCCTCATTAGCCGTGGAATGCTTAAGTCCGTAAAAGTATTGACTCTGCCTCAGAAGCGAGCGTGACAATGACGGAATGTCGCAATGATGCGGCTTCGGTGATGAAATTAATTTCCAATTTTTAAGTATTAATCTCACAGATGGATGAGGACTTACGAGGAAATTGATTCGCGGACACGCAACCGTGGCGGGGATTCATTTCGCGATTTTCAATAAGTTGAAATGTGTGAAATGCATGAATGGAGATTTCTGACTACTGGGGGGAATTCATTCTTCGACTCTTGTCAATTCGAATTAAATTGAACTTTCATGTTGCCCACATAAATGGGAATGCAGCCAACGAATGTCCCTGCCTCCTTGATTCCTTGAGAAATTGTGTTTTTGTACTTATTTAGGTTTTTTTTTTCCTTATTAAATGCAAATTTAATGATCCCAGCTATGTTGTCATGTATCCGTGATGTAAAAGTCTCTTTATGAGAAGTTCTGAAAGCCTCAGACCTTCTTACTTAGAGCCTGGAACCCCTTAACTAAAGAGTTGCTGTCGATATCTTTACCTTTCCAATTTTATCTCGATTCTAAGAGTTGGTTTTTTTTTACCTGAAATTTTGAAAAATTCGCTCTGCTATTTTGCTTTTCGTACGATACGAAACCGCTTTTAGAATTTTTACCTCTCCTATCTTACTTTCTCCCCGAAAGCAAGTATGTCCTTATTTTAAGCGCAATAGGAATATGTTTCATGGAGCTCTTAGCCCTCTTTCACTCTTTTAGATTACATGCTACTTTGGTAACAATTTTGAAGGAGATAGATAGAAGTGACGGGCTGTACAAGTTTGAAACCCAACTTAAGCAAAATTAAGCCCATTGTGATGCCACGCGATTAGAGGATCTCACATTCATTAACCTAAAACCTACTAGAGTCTTTTCCAAAATTCGCCAGTTCTCTGGTGCATGTTTCTTTCAGTTCGCTCACTTTGGCCAAAATATATTTATTCGTTAAATCCAGAAGAGGTGGATTTCTTCCTTCTCCTTATTTCTGCAGCTACAACAGAAAACTTTTTCAGAAAGACCTAGCCAGTTTGTGACTCCCCCTTTAATATGTCTCTCAAAGGTACTATACGCTGTGTTGACCCCAATGAGTCTTCACACAGCTGATCTGCTTAATATGATATGACATAACGAGTTTGATTTAAGCCAGATCAGCTTAGCGATACAGAATGGCAGGTTGTGCTTTATAATAAATTTTATTGATTGTGTCAAGCTAAGAGGATGCTTAGTCAAGGTATGTGACATGAAAAGAAAATCTCTTAGAGGGAACTAGAGCTCCCTCTGGCAAATTTATCGGCTTTCCCTATTTATTGTAGTGTTTAGGTGTCTTTTTGAGAGGTAGGCGGCTCATATGGACTATTTCGATGTTAAAGGTGATAGCCTCCTGACGATCAGTACAAAGGAAAATATTCCTTGTTCTTCACCGTGAAGTTGGCTCTCTACCCGAGAAGATGGCTCTCTACCCGGGAAGATGGCACTCTACCCACAATCTTTTTAGGACGAAATTCACAAAATTTTTCACATTGCGGCTTAAAACTTTGTCGAAAGGTGTACACCTTTCTCTGTAGATGAGAAGCAATCTTATCACTGATCCACCCCTTCCTTTATAAAGGGTGTTCCAACAAGAACGCAAGATTTAAATTTGGCGCAATTCGAATTGTCATTGTTTTACATTTGAACAATTATTATTGTTTGTTAGTAGAAGGTATAAGGTTAAACAAAATGGAGCGCCAGACGAACGAACAACGCATTCTCATTGTGAAATTGTTTTACCAAAATGGGGAAACTTGTGCGGCTACAGTTCGCGAATTGCGATCAATTTGGGGTTACAATAATGCTCCAAAAGAGTCAACTGTAAAGCGATTAATGGAAAACTTTGCTGAAACTGGGTCTGTAACTGATGGAAAGACAACAACGCGCCTTCGACCGAAAATATCGCATCAGTATATGATGATGTCGCTCAACCTCCATCCACCTCAATTCGACACCGAGCTCAGCAAATTGGTGTTTTTTTTTTTAAATCCACTATGCAGCGAATTTTGACGAAAGATTTGCATCTTCATGCATACAAAGTTCAATTGACTCAGGAACTGAAGCCACCTGACCATGCATAGCGAAAGGTGTTCGCTAATTGGGTATTGGAAAGACAACATGAAAATGCTGATTTTGCCGAAAAAAACATGTTTAGTGACGAGGCCCATTTCCGTCTTGAGGGCTTCGTCAATAGGCAGAATTGTCGCATTTGGGGCGAGGAAAATCCTCGAGTGATTCACGAGAAGGAAATGCATCCTCAACGTGTCACTGTGTGGTGTGGCTGTTGGGCTGGAGGAATCATTGGTTCTTTTTCTTATGAAAATGAGTCAGGTCAGGCGCAAACAGTCAATGGTGTTCGGTGTCGTGAAATGTTAATCAATTTTTTCGTGCGTATAATTGAAGAAATGAATGTAGAGGGGATGTGGTTTCAACAAGACGGCGCCACATCTCATACAGCCAGAGAAACAATTCAGTTGCTGCATCTGTCATTTCTCGGTCGTATTATTTCGAGTTTTGGAGACCAGAATTAGCCGCCTAGATCGTGCGATCTAACACCATTGGACTATTTTCTTTGGGGTTTTTGAAATCGATGGTTTATGCGAAAAAGTCGACGACGACTCAAGCCTTTAAATAGGAAATTGGACGCTGCATTAATGAAATACAGCAGAATTTATGCAAAACGGTCATTAAAAATTTCCTTAAAAGATCGCCTATGTGCCAGCAAAGCCGCGGCGGCCATCTAGCCGATGTGTTATTCCACACATAACCTCATCCTATCTAATTTATGATACAATAAAGAATTCATGACTTTTTTTATATATCTGTGTTTTATTTAAAATTAAAATTTTGCGTTCTTGTTGGGACACCCTTTATACAGACATGAACTTTCCATATATTGCAATTGAAACAAAGTCCGAAAAGGACATCATTTTGCAACCAACCTCCTTTTGAAATTAGCATCAGTAGATCATTGAGCAGTTCAACAGTTGCAACAGACATCTTTGCTTTCATTTTGTAACAGCCTTTCTTAACGTCAGTGAAGGTTGCAAGTGTTAATTGCTTGAAACGAATTGATTTCCCAACATTTCAACCAATCTGCCTTTAATGTAGGCCTTTTGGACAGGTGAGAGCTTGCCATATTCGATCGAGTACCATATGTGCAGATCTATTAGCTTCTCAAGTGCTCTTAGGAGAGATCATGAAAGACTGTGACTGCCTCATTGATGAACGACTGTTTCCGTCTGATCAAATCAATTCACATATGCCAGCAACTAAACTGACTTTTGAAAAATTGTGCCACTTGTGTTGATTCCTATGCTTTACATGACCTTGTCAATATGAGATTTAAAGGTCAGAAGGGCTTGTCTAAGATCTTTTTTGGAAGGTCTCGGTGAGTTCTCTGACTAAGCAAGATTCCTTCGTCGTAGGTACGTCAGGGTTTTACACGCTGTAAAGCTCATCGATATGTGCGCTGTCATATACCGATTAAAAAACGACTAACGTGTGGTCGGTGTCGATTTGCATGTCAAAGATATTTTAAACAACTTGCCGCTCTGAGAATTTCGGAACTATCGTAGACTTGCCTGGCATAAAAACTTACCAGGGCCACGTAAGGATCTGGCATACACATTCAAAATAGCAGAGAAGCTCTTCCATGCTATATTAAGCAGTCTGATACCTGTTAAGCTGGCGCTCAGATGGAACATCCTTACTTTTAAACCGGGAGAGAGATACCACTCCATGGGCATTACTTCCGCCGATCACATCATACAGATAAGCTATTGAAAAGGTCCTCCATAGACATTGTCGGTTACTTTGAGGAGTCTTGCGCATATTTCATCAGCTTCGACTTTGTTTCGAATGTGACTTTCCTGACATCGTTAATGTTAGGACGTCGGAGTTCTTATCTATCGTCGTTCAAGTAGGCATTGTTACAGACAATAATAATAATAATGATTGAGTGGCACTACAGCCCACAAGGGACCAGGGCCTAGCTTCTACAACAACTACTCGTATTGTGCGTGCTACTGTTCTCGCATGAGTAGAATGGACCTACAGTTTTTTGCCGACACCGAACGGCGAGATTTGAGAAGTTTTCATAGACAATTGATACTCTTTGAATGTTGTCAGCAACTCGAAAGTGGTGGTGCCGTGAAAAAAATCGTGAATCGAACCCAAACTTTTCTGCGTGGCGGTCAACGCACTTACCACCACACGACGGAGACCACCGATTGTGACAGACTGTGGTGTTTAATTCGTTATCGCTACTATAGCCTCTTCTTGAAGAACCCATTTTTGACTCTTATTATATGATGTTCGCCTGGACAATTTCCTTATTTTAAGACAAATGATGTTTGCTCGGACAAACACCTTTACGTTTAACATTTCAAATTTGATACTGAATCCTGCGAATGGCCAATGTTCAACACAAAAACGGACCTATTCTGTATTAGGACGCATCCTAAAGCAGCAAAGTCATGATATATACCAGCACGCGATATTCTCTTATTCTCTTGGTAAGATTCACTCAAACTCATAATAATATCTGGGCATGGGAAATCAAAGGCATCTGCCTAAAGAATATGCGAACTAAGGATGTACAATATGCTGTTTGAGGCCCATGTCTACCCCGGCTCTAGTGCCAACCTCAGAAGAAAAGGCAGAAGAAGATAAAACACCTTAAAACACTAACAAAGTCACTTAACTCTCGAAAACTCGCACACGCACTTTTTGATTGAAACACGTTCGCTACTTTGATAATCGTGTTTGCATCTGGACAGATGTTGTCTTTGCAAGTCATCCTCAAACAATTGCTTCATTCGATACAAAGTCTTAATGTCATCTCCGGATTACATATGGGAAATGTAAAATCTCCTTAGAGCACTCGTCCCCTTCCACCCGTGTGTACACGGTGTCGTCTTAAGCTTAACCCTCACATCAGACAAATGCTGATGTACGGAGAATTTCCATTTTTTTTGCAAAAAGGATTTCCTCATGAAACGAAATTCGATCGAATTCAAGTGACAGTAAGCCAATATAAATGTTACCTCCCAGAAAAATTCAAGGGCTCCCTGTACACACGTACACGACGGCGACGCCGGAATATGTGCGTACATCCAGTGACTAAGAGCAGAGAGCGGTGCTCTCGCTCCAAATTCGCCATCCTAGCGCAGTAGGTGAAATATTTCATTCTTCGTTGCGATCCATTAAACTGTCAACACATATTTTTCAAGGAAAGTAAAAGGATTGAGAGTATGCTCTTTTTTTCGTCACGCCATTCTGGGGAATGTGTTTGCATGTGATTACGAGACTGACATCCGCACGGCGGTGTGAGTGACGTGAAAGAAGTGGTTTTAGCTAAAGTTGGCATTGATTCCTGGTCCATTAGGCAATTTGACTTTTTTTCTTTTCCATACGTGTAGGTGTTAGGGAAGAAAGGGATGATAGCTGCGAGCAAAGTAGGGGGAAAGTTTACGTTCACACAGACGCACTTAATCATGAGCGTGTGAAAATGTGTCGAAAATGAGATTGATAATGTCGTGCCCCTTGAAGCCTGCTTTTAACTTGGTTAAGTTGAGAACGTGTAGCGACCTTTGACAAGTGCTTAAAGGATATTGCGAGTTTCAGTATTTAAACTTGAGTGAGAGAAACGTTTGTGTTGGAACATAGGCCAATCGGGTTCTATGATGTGGAACTTCTTAGATAGGGAGTAATATGACGGATAAAACAGAATCAAAGACGTTTTTTGACATAAAAAATGTTTCTTCATCCTTAGGCTGTAATTGTTAGTAATCTTCAATTTTGGAGTCTGCGCAAAATTTTGAAAATCATAAACTCGCGATCCTTAAAAGCTAAAGGCCCAAAAGCCACAACACCGAAAAATGACAGCGTTTGGAAGGACGGTGTATAAGAGTGAATACTACCGGCTTTCAATCCTTCTTCTTGTGGTTGCTGTAGGACTTAAAGCACATAGGGCATTTCGGAAATTTCTAAGAAAGTACCGAATATGTTATATGTGTTAATCCAGCAACCTATTCGCCAATAGAACACTACTAGGGCAATCAAAAAAAAAAAAAAAATGGTCCAAAATAGGAAACAAATTTTTTTCTTCTTCAGATCTTAGATCTTATGGGTTGGACTTGAAATCCCGTGACACCAAAAATTCACCAAAAGCCGCACAATCATCAACAAAAAATCATTTCTGAGAAGGATGCGTAGGAGACTTCTCTGCCCTTACGTGCATTAAGTGTGTGTGCAAATTTGTCAGATTTTTATAATTTCATGTATTTTTTCTTATCGGAAATTTTGAGGCGTTTCCGCATCTTTCATTTCGGAAGTCTGGGTTTCCTCCTTGTACTCTTACTTTTACTTACCTTTATCGTCCTTTTTTAAGCATATATTATACTTTGAGGAAAAGTCTCTTTGAGAAACTATGTGCTTTGTAAATTGAAAAAAGTCGAGCGCGATCCTTCTGCACGTGAACGGAGGAAGACATGGCGAAAATCTCAGTGATGATTTTGTCAACATAACGTATAAGATGTGAACTGAGGAAAGATAACAATAGACCAGATTATCACTGTGCACTTCAGTGTCCAGATGATGTGACTGGATTTATTAATAACTTGATTCGAAATCACATCCGTGGCACTATTATTAGTGTATACAGAATCACTGATGGAGCCAAAGGCCATTTAGTGGAGGAATGGCGGCTACTAGACCCAGGTTTTGAGGGAAACGGACTGGTAGTGACAGCTGGACTAAAAGCTATATTCTGGTGCCACGCAAGGTTAGGGTACCTTGGAACTTTGGTTTCGGTCTGACCGTGTGGTAGGCCCCCTTGTGGGAGAAAAGTGGTGCCTGTGGTTTAATACCCATATCTCGGGCAGGGTCGAGGTTAGTGTACTGTGCTGCTGAATGGTTTGAATGCAGGTGTTCACCCTACTAATTCAGGCAAGGTGGTTATGGGTCCTTCCCAGCTCAATGTGGAGTTGCATTCTTAACCGGGTGCTTCGACCCATAAAGCGGCATAGGCTTAAGAAAGGCCTCGCTCCATACCAAGGTTGGGTGATTGTCCCTCAAGCATGATCTCATTTGGTACTTGAGTTACTAAGGCGCCTAGTCTTGCGTTATCCACGACTCTTGGCAAAATGGACACCGTGATATAAGCCGGAAGACAGGTGATCACGTTATACCGAATCTCACATCTGTGCACTTCAGTGCCGCAGGACTTTCCTTTATGACTTCTCGTTTAATAGATTTCCGAATAAGTGCTAACCTGTCCTTCGACCGCAATACTAAACACATCGATATACTTCAGACATTGCAAAATGTCCTTTCTTTAGGGATAGCCAATCTGTCTTTACAGGAGGAAGAGTGTTCAGTTCTAACATTGAATCCGTGCTCCCATATGGATGTTATACCTCGAAGGAGACCACTGCAATCACTTGCACGATGTGAACGTTTGCCAATAGATGCCTACACTATATCATAAGGATATTCAATATTCAATCCTTATGATATATTCTAGCCAAACCGTATCTGGAACGAATATCTTTATCAGATAATGGGCTTATACGCACAATCACAAGGCGACAGAAGTTACAGTGGATTAGATGTACTTTCTGTAAGTGCGTAAGAGAGCGTACTCTCTGCAAGAGCTGTGACTGCGGAAATGGAAGAGGTTTTAAAAAATCCTTGTCTATAACTAACCAACCGAATTAAAGGAATCCTTTTACTCAGGATAGCAAGATGTGCGCGAATCACAGGAGTACGTGGCGCAGAGCAGTTGAGAGTTAAGAAAGGCAAATGCGAAAGAGTTGGGGAGAACTGAGGCATTCTTCTATAAATTGCACACTTTGGTGCCTCAGCACTGTAGCCACGAAGGTTTTTAAATCACCTTCCACTTCTGCAGTTACAGTACTAGTGTTCATTTCGAATCCCCCACTTAGTCGGAGCAAAACCAATATTACCAACAGACCTGACACAGAAAGTGTAAGATGTCTATGTTCCAGTCAAACGGAAGGCCCAGTGTCTTTCTATTTTACTTTAGACTCCAGGCACCAAGATAATCTTCAATATCATTCACTGTACGATTAGAATGGCCTTAGGATTTTCTAATATCACTCTAAGCCAGCATATTGCATCTAGGCAGGCTGTCGCTTACGGGGTCATAGTAGTGTCGACCTAAGGCTGATGGCAGTCATTGGACTACACTTTGGTTCCAGTTGTAATTTCAGTTGATTGGAAAATTGCCACCAATGTCAGAAAATTCAAAATTCAGTTCCATCCTCTTGAATGCCACTTATTACGGTGTGAGTCGGGAGGAGCTCTTCTCTTTATTGAAAACAGTAATTAATGACTTTATAACAATTAGCCCAATAATAGAGCAACGTACTGTGACTAAACTTATCTAAAAATGCCCAAGTGAATTCTAAAGGTCGCCGTGGCGTAGTTGGTAAATGCATCGAACCACACGCAGAAGGTCTCGGTTCGATTCCCGGACAGAACACCTCGCATTTTCGCGGTACCACCTCTTTCAAGTTGCTGACAACACTAAAATAGTGTCAATTGTCTATGAAAAGCTTCTCAAATCTCGCCGTTCGGAATCGGCAAAAAAACTGTAGGTTCCTTCTATTCGTGAGAGAACACCCTTGTGGGTTATAATGCCACTCAATTATTGAATTCTAAAGGTACGATCATGCAAAAAAGTTCTATCAATTGCATGGTTTTCACGTAAATGGAAGACACTTATGTATATCCATTATAAATGTGGTCTACATTTGGCCGAAAGAATAAATTCGCGGCTACAGGCTGTTAAGTGGACATTTCTTCATGCTGTTGTGGATAGATTATGCTCGTCAGGATAGATTATTTCTCAATCAGTGAGAGAAGAAGTCAATATTCAGAAGGAACTTCTTCGAATAAAAGTGTCCATTCCCTTGTTAATTTGGTCACGTGACACTAGTGTTCCCACTATCACACCTTCCATCATCAAACCACTTGTCAGATTTGTGAAGAGATGTTTGGATCAAGCTCCGACCGTTGCACATGATCATCACTCGATTGAGTCGATGTCGGGGGAAAACACCTGATGATCTGGCACCCATGCGTTCGCTCGCCACCCCTTTTGGGCCGATTGCTTACTAAGGCTCATACAGCCACAGAGTCTTTAAATGCTTTGCTTCTAGGTGGAATCATCGCAAGGCACAGAATCACGCTCCGAAATCTTGAACACAAAAACGGGCAGCTATTGTCATTTATAAATGAGCGTTTTGTAGCGTTGGCGCCCCTCCCTTGTGGTAAATAGACACATGCTGATTGTGCTTTAAATTATTAAATTTGTTCTCTTTTGTTATTTTGTATTTCCGTAATTAAACTTGCTTCAATTATAATTTGAAACCTTTACAAAATGTGCGCACATGTAAATGGCTAGTAGTGCGGCTCTCAGGCGAAGAACGCAAAAGGGAGGAGCCGAGAAATCGCTCACTCCTATATCTCACACGATTGGTGCGCAACCCGACACAGCCGCTCGTTTTTGTTTCAATAAAGTTTATAACGATTTCGCAAGTGTGTTTGATCAAACTGTGTGAAGGCGTGCACTATTAATTTTTGATTTGTTTGATTAAATCGTCGAATTACCAAACACTGATATTATCTTTGGCTTTCCACTCCCTGGAAAGAGGGACATAAATTCAGCATTCTACAGTGCAGTAGACCAAGACCTTACCCATTGGAATGATTCCCATGTCAATTGCCACGCTCAGGTGTGCCACCTTTAAGGGCATCATATACTTCATTTCCCACTAATTCCATTTATTCAAAATATGACTCTTACCCCATATAAGCTAGCACTTATTTAGATTGGGCATGATTTCTCCAAGTATGTTTGATGTTGAATGAATCTGGCTTCAAAGTTAGTTTCAAAACGGTGAAGTGACCGATACTGATGGGTTACGGGGAAAAATTGTTTAAGTCCTCTCCATACTTCTCCTTTCAACGCAACATTTATTACACGTTGGTTCATGGCATCGTTGGTTCCTGACATAAATGTTGCTTGCTTGTCCCCAATCTTCACCGTTAGTAAACGTTATTCAAAAAGTGGTACTGTCACCAATGCAGAGAATTTCCCTATTCATGAGAAACCAAGGAACATACAACCAGAAAGGTGCACATTCATCTCAATTTCACAGAGCTTTTCGAATCGAGAGATATCCAATTCAGTTAGCACGAATTCCTGCCGCAGTCAGTGTCGCATCAATCCTTTCTCATCTCTATGCCAAAGTACGTTTTCATCAATTGTTCGAAACCGCAAAGTCATTGAGCATCACTGCCTGTCCTGGAAGTAACATCCGGCCACACCCAATCACACAATCACACAAGGACACCAAGTTCAACCACTGGTCTGAATTCGCAATGTAATGGTGCCGTAATTGAAATAAAATTGCTCATCGATACTTGGCAGTGGCGGCATTATTTACATCGGAATTTCATTTCTTCGTTGCTTCGTCCCCATCAAAGTGAGTTCCTTACACGCACAGCCCTCTTAAGCTGTTCTGCTCGTAATTACCACAGCCAGAATCCACATCATCGCCATCATGTTCATCCGCATCCACTCGCTTTAACCCCACGCCACTGCCACCCACACTCGTGCGCCGACAACAATCGATTCAAATTATTATTTTATGATGAACGACTCGAAACGTGTCCTTGTGTGCCGAGAAATAATATTAATACACCATGCCCAGGCACGACACAAGCGTCCCCCTCTTCCGCTGCCGCTGCCGCTGCCGCTGCTGACGGTTATGGTTGCGGTGTCGCTGTTATGTGAATATTCAAGAGAATTCTCTATTCGAGGCGAGGCTGCCGATGCCACTCCAGCTTAAGGCTTTCTGTGTGGATCGAACTGCAAAAGGATGTGCCTGCTGTGAGCAAAAAGGCAAAACACCCAGAGGATAATGAAAATTGATAATACGAAGTAGGAATAAGAAGCCAGGCATTCTTTTTGCCCACATTCCTTGTCCACACCCGCTTTGGATGTCGTCCCCCCCTCACACAGTCAACCGCTTCAAAAATGAAGTCCAAGCAGTCATGCTCTTCATAAAACTAAGCGAATCCGGCACCCACTACGGAGGGTGGCGACAGAGGCGGCGGCGATGGCATAGTGGTGAGTAATTCAAGTAGGAAGAACTTCTGCAATAAGGACTTTTATATTTGCCGTTAAGGATTTCCATCGGAATGCTGATAATGACATTCCGTACGTCGGTCGTCATCTTATATCCAACATGCCAACAGCCAGCAGAACAGAGAATTGAACCGCGAGCAGATGAAACAGGCGAATAGACAAATTGAAAATTGGAAAAATAGTCCTAGGACCAAAGTGAATTCCATTTCCGATCAGGCGCAGCGACGATGGGTGGGGGTGGGAGCGATGGTGATGGTGATGGTGGGGTGGCCCCGCCTGACACAGACAAGAAGATTGATTTCACGCGATGATGATGAATGTGAAAGTTGGGAGCAGCCTTATCAGCATTCAAGGCACCATCATAAGAATGTAATGAGTCAGCTCTGACGGGTCTCTAGTGAGAGCTGCGAACGAAAAGAAAGAACTTTCAAATGATCAGCTAATTACTTAGGGTGCCAAAGGCAAGACGACACAGGACGCTTGCCTCTGCCTTCTTTGGTCGACATCCTGGCGTCGAGTAACATGCAAATTTGCCTGGCAGGCTGTCGGATTGATTGCTCCCTAATGGCGGGTAATCAATTTTCAAATTAATACAAGTGGATTAGGTTTTTGTGCGATTATCGGTCCAGGATATGGGCGTGTGGCGTTTGCTTTCCTTTTGCCAATCGCGATATTGGATGAAGAGTGGGATTGCTCTGTTGGAAATGGGATGAAAGATGGGGAGGAGGGCATTTAATTTGTTCGAGATGCATGTGGAGCTTGTGTATGCGGGAGATATGAGTGATATTTGATGACTTTGGGGTTGTCATGTCATGTCCTTTGCGGTGAGGAATCCCCATGTTTGACGAGGCGTTTTATAAACTGATTATACCAGTTCGGAACATGCGTTCCACATGAGATTCGTAGAGAGCTTTCCTCAAGATGCATGGACAATGAGGCGTTTACCAAGTTAATGGTGACTTCTTCAAAATCTCTTCGAAGTCCCACGCAATTTTTCTTTTGCAATAAGAACACTCTTTCGTCAAGACAAAAAGGCATGGAACTGATAAGCTTCATCACACAAATGAGTTTCTTATTCGAAACCTGCAAAATGTACGTGAACCTTTCTGCATGGATACTTCCCCCCCAAAATATTCTAACCAAACGTGTCCTCCGCAGTGCCCCTACTTCGCCTAACTAACCGATACTCCACCTCACTTTAGATTGACTAGTTAATCCAATTCCTCAGATAGACTGCGTCATTGTTTTAAGAGTACGCCTCTGCGACATATGTCACACGTCTCATTCCGCATTCAATAACGGTAACCTCGTTTCTTGCACAGAGCGGTAATCGAAAAGTAAAATAATCCAGCTGCGATCCAATCATCCCTTTGTCGAGGAGATTCGCCCCTACGTCTCACCCCGGTGCGGTTCCCGTCCCGTCCCGCCGCAACCTTGGCTATTCTGAAGCATGTGGTTTTATATTGCGGTTGATTGCTTCCCGCTGCCGCTCCACCCAACTCCCACTAAACATTTGTTTCTTTTTTTTTTTTTTTGTGTCAACTCGAAAGGGGTAAACCTGGCGATGAGTTTGGGGATGACGGCAGCGACGGGAGACGGTGGGGTTGCGGATTCTAGATTGAAAACTAGATTGACTTGAATGTGGTGCTGTTATGGCGCTGGGATGGCTATAAAGTTTTTCATTTTTTTCCCTCCCGTCTACCTAGTACAGCTCATCCCTATCGGCTTTGAATCCCATCAGCTTCGTTTTTAATTCATGGCGCATAGCGAGTCTATCGCTATCTCATTTCTCTGTCGTCAGCAATCGTTTATGATGAGAATGTGCGGCGGTGGTGGCCGCTGCTGTGGCATCAGATGTTTCAAATGGAATAAACGATAAAGTTTTCCGATTTCGCTTTGAAATAGAAATGAAAGGACGCCAATGAATCTGGCTGGTGTGCAGTGGATTTGAATGTCTACCCCGAACGCGGGACGGTGTGTGTGTGTTCTACGATAGGATTTAATTTAATTCTCTCTCGAAAAAGTTTGATAAACTCGTAGTCGCTTAATGGACCATTAGTTGAGATTCTGTATGAAATCAGATGATAAGCTCTGAAAATCTGATTAATTGGAGGATGCATGGCTACAGAGTGTGTCTCGAAAAGAAACAGATTTTAATGATTCGTTTGTTCAACTGATGTTTTACGTCAGAATGTGTCAACTTATGAGCGATGTTTTTGCAGACCAGAACTAAATTTGACTGAATGCACTCTTTGAATGCCCATGAAAGTTTAGACTTTCTGATATCATCGCGTAAAAGGGGTGTATTTGGATGCTATGAGTCGGCGCCATTAATCGGGTATACCACTTTGTTAGATATATATTCCCTTAAAAACTTTGAAACCCAGATAGCCCCGTGCCTGTTGTTGGAATCCAAAAATTATTTGTCGCAGCTCTTCAGTGGATCCTGACAATCGTCACGCACATTTGAGAAGTCGAAGGCCTTGTGACCATGTCCTTGATGTGACCGAGCCAGTGTATAGTCTGTGCACCTCGAAGGTGAGGTTGTGACTTTTGCTTCAATCTGGACTATGAAGCCGATGGAACTTTTTTTTTCTTTTTCGCCCAAGATGCGAATATTTGCCGTACTTATCGTTCAACATTTGATATAATATGGAAATAAAACAAGGCGAAAATATTCCGTGCGGATTTCGTTGTGGTGATTTTTCACTCAACATTGATAAACGCTCTGGTCGTCCAGTTGAAGTTGATGACGACCAAATCAAAACAGTAGTCGACTTGAATCGTCACAGTAGGAGACGTGAGATTGCAGAGTTTCATCGCTAAAAACAACTTTGCTGTGTACGTCGCCGTGGCGTACTGTGAAAGTGTTTCGACCCACAAGCCTAAGGTCTAGGTTTGACTCCCGGACCGAATACCTCAAATTTTTCACGGCACTACCTCTTTCGAGTTGCTCTTTCGAGTTGCTAACAAAGAGTATCATTTGTCTATGAAGAGCTTCTCAAATCTCGCCGTTCGGAGTTCGCAAAAAACTGTAGGTCCCTTCCACTCGTGAGAGAACAGTAGCACGCACAACACGCGCAGTTGTTGCAGAAGCTAGGCCCTGGTCCCTTGTCGGCTGTTTTGGCACTCAATTATTATTGTGTACGAAAACTCGATACGAGTATATGGGTTCCTCAAGAAACATAAGAAAATCATTTAACACAACGCTTAAACATTTGTGATTTGTCAAAGAAACGTAATGATGAATTTTTTAAACTATTGATAACTGGCGATGAAAAAGGGGTGGCTTACAACAATGTCAATCGAAAAACATCGTGGAGCAAGCCATATGACCAGCTCAAACAACATGAATATCTGACATTCATCAAATGGTGGAGTCACAAAGGAATTGTCTACTCAATTCCGATGTCTACATTGAGCAACGAACAAAATTGAACAAAGCAGTTGAAGAAAACCGGCCTGAAACGACAGATCGAAAAGGTGTAGTATTCCATCATGGCTTTACAAGGCCAAACACATCTTTGGTCATTCGGCAAAAATGATTAGAGCTTGGGATGCTCTGCCACGTACACCATATAGCCCTGACCTTGCACCATTTGATTACTTTTTATTTCAATCTTTGCAAAACTCCTTGAAAAGTATGAATTTAGTTTTAGTAATGATGATAATGAATCGTATTTGGTTCAGTTTTTTGTTGATAAAAACGAGAGGTTTTAAAAACGGGGATGCTGCCTGAAAGATGGTAAAAGGTCATTGTTCAAAATGGGTCATATATTACATACATTACGTGCCATGAAAAAATTAGCTTTCATTTTGTAAGAAAACTCCACTTAGTTGCCAACCTAGACCGGGAAAAAATAATCATGGCTCAGTTTGACACAAATACGAATATGTCTCTTCGCCAAAAACGGTTATAACACATCGATCTTAAATGGATTGCTCTGGCTTCTTGGAGGCATTCCCTCATTAAGACAGCCGGACCAAGTCCTTAAGAAACTACATACGCTCTTGTTATGCAAGCGAGCAGACGGGACCTCCTACAAGTGGTGTCCAGGAGTCGTATGTAGGAGGGCTGTTGCAGCCTTAACAGAAATTAGAAAAGAGATAATCTTCGGCTTGTGCCATAGCTTAATCATCACATTCACTCAATAAGAGCAAAACTTCAATGTGTCCCAAATACTGCACTTCTGATTAATTTAACCATGGACACACCCAATCGATCAGCATTTTAAGATTGCTGAAGCCTCTTACGAAAATTGGCATTCAAATCAATATAGTACTTCGTGTTATTTTTTAGTGGGCATAATCGACCATTTCTACAATCGAAAGAACTGTGCGCAAATTTCAGTAAACTGGATCTGAAGAAAATGTAAAAACGCCCCTCTGTGCTCCCTTAGTTCATTCTGCGGAAAACATTGCTGTTCTTTGAGATAGTGTAGCAGATGAGATGTCAACCTCTAATCGTCATCGTGCCAATTTTAAAAGATCACTAATGAGAATTTTGAATAAAGATTTGAATTTACACGTTTGGACAGACAGAAGTGAATGCTGTCTTTGCAATGAAAATCAACTTCACAGACGAGGCATGCTTTCACACTAGTGGATTCGTTAACAGTAGCATTGTCAAATTTTGGCAAATGAGAAAACACGGGTGATTGTTGAAAAGCCGCCACAAATAGTGATTGTTGCTTATGGGCTGGCGGAGTCATCGGGCCGTACTTCTTTTCGAAAATGAGATCGGTCAAGCAGTTACCGTGAATGGCGTTCGCTATTGCGAGAAGAGAATCTATTTTCTGTGCCCAGAAATTGAGGATATGGACTTGTCCTTTTAACAGGATGGTGCAACTTGCTACACAGCCCACGAAAAAATGACTAGAAATGCATTATATGTTGCACTAGAAATTCACTAGTGACACTGTTGAAGTTCTTGCTCTGGGATTATTTAAAAGAACAAGTGTGCATCGATACGCCAAAAACAAGAGATAAAGGACAAGACAATTCGGCACATTAATGACATTGCACCTCAATTATGCCTCAAAGTCATACATACCGAAGTCATTTGAGCATACTTGTATCACAATAAAATGTTCTACGATATTGCTCTAAAAAGTTTTTTGGTTCATTTTTATTTACCGTCTTACGTTTTCGTTTTACCATCTTTTAGAAAGACCGGCTTTGTCTTTAGGGGCTTCGAGTTTGACAGATCTCTTCTTCGTATGGCGCTAGTTATCTGCAAATGGTACAAGTGTGACACGTCTGAACATCGCCACGAACAAGTCACTCGATAGGATGTGACGAAATAGAGTAAAGACTCGATTTTATTGTAGTTTCTATATGCTACGATTATGTGCTTGCCATGGCGTAGTGGAAAGTGTGTCGACCGCCACGCAGAAAGTCTAGGTTCAATTCCCGCACAGGACACCTCGAACCACCTTATTCGAGTTGCTCGCAACACTCAAGCAGTATCAATTGTCTATGAAAAGCTCCTCAAATCTCGCCGTTTGGAGACGGCAAAAAACTGTAGGTCCCCTCCACTCGTGAGAGAAAAATAGCACGCACAACATTAGTAGTTGTTGTAGATGCTGGGCTCTGGTCCCTTGTGGGCTGTAGTGCCACTCAATTATTATTATTCTGTATGCTATAAGCCTCGGCGTTTACAACAATTTTGTTGGGGAGCGTCAACCTTGTTTACATCCCCGTTGCCCAAGCGTTTATTACGTGATGCTCATAAGGCTTCAATGATGTACGGGATGAATTTCTTTTAATTACATTAGACCCTTACCTGAATACTTTGTTCAACAATTAGCCCTTACTCCTTCTTTCGCTTAACGTTGGCTTTTGTTACTCTACATTGCCGGTATTTTTAAATTTCTTCTCAATCAAACACACTTACACTAGATTTTGTTTACTTTGAGTAGTCAGTTTGGGTCAATATTCATTTACGTAGTTTATCTAGTTCAGCTTCAAAATCAACAGACAACAAACCATTCGACTGTCTATTTCTTAACGGTTGATGTTAAGTTGGTTGCATTTTGAGAAATTTCGCCTCAACGGTTTAAGCTTTACAAAAACGTAAACTTTCCCCCCGTCACTGTTGCACACAGACCCAAGCGTTGCCCTATCTCCCGCACATGATGCACACTTCGTTTTAACAAAAATTTCCTTCGAAACGAGAGAATACACAAAAACATTTTTTTTTGTTTTTGTGGAAACTGCTACTCGAAAGAATTTCCTCGCACCCACTGTAGTGGCTTACGTGAAACTTTCGCAGGCAAAGATTGATGGCTTTTGTTCGCACGCCACCGGCTATACAGACGGCAAGGGTGGCCACGAATTTGTGCGCTCTGATAAGTTAGTTGCTTTTCTGCACTGCAACTCTACCGTTCACCTCTTTTCAATACAATTTCCATTTTTCAGTTCAGTCGAAAGTTTTTTTTACCGAACTCATGCCCAAACTCCATCGTCACGCAAATCTAGAGCGCATTGCTTTCCTCCTATCAATACAATCTGAGTGATGTATTGAGGTCGGGTATGCACCAGATAATCATTTGAATGGATTGCATGAGACTGCAAGGCATTGCTCACGAGGTCGACGTCGACGGCATGTTCTGTGAATCGCTGTAATTCAAAAATTAGAGCATTCCCCTGAAAGTAGAATCGACAAAAAAGGAAACGTCAACTTGTGTGCATTTCACGTGAGCGAGATGTGTTTTCATTCTTTTGGGGGGTGGAAGAACCTTTAACAAAGCAAAAAGGAAAGCAGACAGAAGCCTTCAAATTCAAGGGGATGTGGGGCTAGTGTCAGGTCGATGTATGTTCGAAATGCAGGAAAAAAAAACAAAATCGGAAAATCGATCGGAAGTTGAACTGATGTACAAGGGCGTAGATGTGATGGCACGTGATAGATTTTGTGCATGAGTTCATTACCTAAACGAATTTGGTGGGGTTCCGAGAGCAATGGGCGCTCTTTCAAACGCAACCAAGCGGCAAGTTCATTACATATTTATACGAGGTCCTGTCTATGAATATTTAATGAAGATGGCTTTTTCGTTTCTTCTCATTTCAGGTAAGGAGAACTTGAGCGTTCGGCTGACTTTAAATTGAATTAGTTGGTAAGGTATTGATGTGCGTGTGTTGTTTGGGATTCCATAAGTTTATTTTGTTAACTCAGGTGCATACGAGGGAAAGCTTAAGATTCCATTGGTTGGATCTCTTAAATTAAATTTTGTTTTCTTTTTTAAATGATGAACTGAAAGATTTTTTTACCACCCTTCTGGGTTGTAAGACTATTTTGAAATAAGTCGCTTATGGTTGACAAGGCTTTGCGTGATGTCATAGAGCCTTTCAGTTTTTAAGTCACCCTCAATAAGAATGGTTATATATTGGGTATTTGAAAACTAAAGAAAAGTTGAATGTAGCGAATTCTTGCGTTCCTCGGTTAAAGCGGAGTGAAACCAACCCCTTTTTGGAAAGGTGTCTACTTCACAATGTTTACAGCGGCTCTCGATGCGTTGTTCGCCTCAGAAGCAAAGCAAGATCACAATGCTCCGAATTTTCATACAAAGGCAAGGGTAAAATTTTTAATAAAATGTACGAAGCCTGTCTGATAAATAACCGACCTAACCATGATGCACGCGACATTTTCAATTTTTTTTTTCTTCTACAGTTATCAATCGGCGCCAAAGCTCGGTCTTATTGCCTCTAAACTGAGCCAACAGAGCGCTGGAAATGTTCATGCGCGCACGTTTGTGGTCTAGCGTAAGCAAACGCGGCATCCAACGCGCGGACAGCTTTCTCATGCCCAAATCTTGGTTTAATATATGGCAAACACGTTCTTTTGACATCTTCATAATCTCAGCTATATCTCTAACTTAAATCCGGTCGGTCATCTAGTACCAATTGATGAACTTTAGCGATGTTATCGTTAGTGGTTACAGTTTTTGGACGCCCAGGACGTTCATCATCTTCCAAGCTCCTGCGACCACGTTTAAATTCAGCTGCCCAAAATTTTTACGGTGGTAAACGATGGTGCAGAGTCACCATACACAGAAGTCCAACTCATCTTTTCATTTGGCGTATTGCCTTTCAAAAATAAAAATTTAATTACAGCTCGATATTCAATTTTTTCCATTTTGGGGAAATCACCGAAATACACTCACAAAAACGACTGTCAACAGATAATGGTGCAAGATAAATTTCTGAAATTTTGGCGAGTAGAAGAAGCAAGGAAAAACTTTTTTTTCACTTGTGCCGCTAGCTTCACGTTGAGGTCGGGTTATTTATCAGACAGCCCTCGTAAATTTATATGAAACCTCTTGCACAAGCTATAGTGCGGAGAGCATTTAATATTACCAGAGCTTACTACATTTTCGAAGCCTCTGACCCCGATTCGCTGTTTGAGTATTTCAAAACCTGACGCAAAGTCGCAGTATCCTGCAGTTTTCACTGATTCCTTTGGTTGGTGTCTTCCGTTAACTTGAGGATGTTAAAGGAGCAACTATTGGATATATTAGTACTCCAACTCACAAGTGGAGGCTCATACCGAGGCTCTATGACTGGATCGATCATCTCAAATTTTTCACAGCGACAACCTTTAGAGTTGCTGTCAACAAGCAAAGAGTACTAATCGCCAATGAAGGGCTTCTCAATCTCGTCTCTCAGTCAGTGGAGAAAGATGGACCATGGCCACTTGTAGGAAGATGTGTCGCTGAATACACTAGTATATCAAAGTGTCTCTCGATAGGTACTTTTACTGCTTACGTCCTACTCGTCAGTAAGCCAAAGAATTACAACATATATAGATATTTTAAATCGTCTAATGTCACATACATACATACGCAAACAAGTTCGAGATAAGCGGGTAGCTTACTTCTAAAATCCCGGACTCATATATATCCTGGACCGGAATTTCTGCAATAACATGCGCTTTGTTGTAATTTAATAAATTTAGTACTTATGTGTGAAAAGCAGAGGGCAGGCAGCAACACAGAAGATTCCTAATCTGCAACTCAGTACAATGATGGGATTATGTTTATGAGATCGGTCTTTCTAAACAAGTCTTCATAGACGCTTTTATAGCGTTGAAAAACAGACGAAGCAAAGTGGTCTTAAGACAAAGAGTTGAAATTATACATCATACACGCCATCTGGGGGAGTCCTCACTACCTCCATGTAATAGTGAGTGTTTCTCCCTCGGAGCGAGTGTAATATCAGCGGGGGAATATGAGTACTGCAAGTTGAGTTCATTTTTGAGACAGATTCACTTTAGATGGTGCACAAACTTGCGGTTGAAGTGTAGTACCATTGCCCACTTAAGCCCATCAAGGGGGTTTTTGAAGCTCAAAATTGAGGCTCAAAATTCGAGGAACAGTATAAACATTTTCTATTCAATGCAGTAATTTGTTCAGTTTCATCTTCGTGTGCAATTTTCCCCACAAACGCAAGTCTGGTTCTCTGATTGCACTCATGATAGAGAAAGGATGTTTTGCATTTTTTTTGCATTTAAATACAACACTTGGTTTTACCTTATTGTCGCAAACTTTCTTCTCATAAGTGCCTTGAAAGCTGCCCGGAAACTTCAAAGGAAGAACATTTCGTTACTTACAATCTTGTATTCACACATACAGTATTGTCACATACCCTTAATATCATCATCCACCATAATCTATTCCCGGTCAAATGGAATCACTTTATTTAAGGTTCAAGCTCCTCAGACCATTTCCCCTTGAACGTCAATCATTCAACCTTTAAAGGCTCTCCTTTAACAGTATGATCTTTTTGAAGATAACAAAGTTAGTTTCTCATCTAATTTATTTTATTATTATTTTTTGATTATTATTTTAGCTCTTTCGATACTAAAATAATAATCTATGAGAGATCTTATTCAAAATTGGTGTAGTTCTTTTGAGAATACTAGTCAACTG